>JACSZP010050484.1:0-14308 GCA_016161895.1 Pinna nobilis | reverse complement strand
TTATTCTTTTGATATCATTATTCTCAACAGCTACGATGTATTGTGATAACTCTTGCCAGTCTTGGGCTTGTTTTTCAAAGTGAAACGATGTTTTCAGACATGAGAAAAAAGTCGGTAAACCTCTGTTTCTATGTACAATGCCCAAGTAAATAAATTCAATCAATCTTTGAGTAAAAACATGCGCACAATACGTAAGCGATTACGGTAGCATTTTACCCAGTGAGCTGAAGAGAATTTCTACTAGCAGAGTCAAATGAGTTGGCCTCAGGAAAAATATATTTTAATCCTTGTATCATACCCCTTATACTCCTTGATGATACTTACCCAAGGTCAGTATAGTGACATACGATGGCCGACTGGACACCAACAGGGCATGCTCCCTGGCTTTATTCATTGCATTATCTTTAGTATACACGCCTTTGACTGGACCGACCACACACTCGTATCCGTGAATTTGGTATGTAAATGCTTTGTGTGGATTCTCAAATCGTCTTTTTTCCTGTTTACAAGAAAACAAAACATTTCAGTGAATGAATCACTAACATACTTTCACATTTCATGAAATGGACACATACACATGTATCATTTTTCTTGCTTTCTGGAGAATAATTTTGTTGGACAAAAACAAAGAAATTTGTGACTGAGCTTTAAATGAATTGTTAAAGTATTAAGAATAAGATAAAGCCTTCAGAACTGAAATAAGCCATTTTTCCCAAGATGGTTCATACAGTTGGTAGAAACTATAATGCACTGCTCCTATCAAATTTCTACTATTCCATAAGAAACACTAAAAGA
Source organism: Pinna nobilis (assembly GCA_016161895.1). Classification (NCBI taxonomy): domain Eukaryota; kingdom Metazoa; phylum Mollusca; class Bivalvia; order Pterioida; family Pinnidae; genus Pinna; species Pinna nobilis. The sequence goes on along the minus strand of JACSZP010050484.1, from coordinate 13,513 downwards.
AATAATAGGACAATGACCTCATCAATTTCATGAACACTCTCTGGGTAATAACAAGATAAAGGTTTACCAATACACAAACCATCAGGCAAAGTTTCGTTTGCTCAATTTGTGTCTAAGACGAGATGGATTATTTCCATACATACCAAAATACAGTCTGACCTTCCTCAGTGACCCACTGAATTAGAGAACTACCTACCTGCCTTGTGTGACATAAATGTTTGGTTCCCAAAATGGGATTTTCCTATACAAATGACTTGAATAAAGAGATCACCTGTCATATGTGACCATATTTGCTCCCTCTCTTTAAGAGTCTTTTAAAACAGGTTAGACTGTACATAGTATAGTAAAACCTACATAATACATAATGCATCCAAATTTCTACTGGAGTTTACTGGCCAAGGACCAGTAAACCAAGGTTAATTTAGAGCAATGCCCTTACTTCACATATCATATGAAAAGTCAAACCAACCTGTTCTCTAAATAAAGCTTTCTCCTCGTCTGATGTTGCCCGGACCACAAAAGATGTTCTTCTGAAAAAACAAACAAATACTATCATTGTCTCTGGCTACCACTAACATCACTCCATCACATCAACTTTAAGTTTAAACTTTATTTATTTCACAATGATTAACAAACAAGTTAAAATAACTTATATAAATGTCTCTCGTTGGCTCTGATGTCGGCGTGAGGGGGTCCTTGCTGTGGGAGGAAACCAGAGTACCCGGAGAAAACCCACATGTCAGAGCTGGCAACCAACCATACCATCTCACATACTACCTAGGCAGATCCGAGGATCGAACCCGGGTCGCATTGGTGAGAAACGAGTGCGCTAACCACTACGCTACTCGGACACCCAATGTGCATCACATCAACTTTGACATACATGTTTTCATGGTACAGCTGTTAAAAGTCCCATTAAAGAATCTTTCACTCATATGGGGATGTCACTGAAAGACTGCAGTGAGCTACAAATTTTTGCATATATACTTGGCACTTTGAGCCATTGAGAAGTGAGGATTTTTTAACTTGTTCAGATCTACTGTGACAAGGGACCTAAGTTTTTAATCTATAATATGAAGGACAGGAAAAGCCAGATGTTTTCGTCAAGAAGGAAACGCGCTACCACTAAGCATCAACAACAATTGAAACATGACTCGACTATTGGCTGGGTGACATCATAATGACTTCATGTATATGACTGCAACTTTGTTGTATGCAGTGTGCAGAAATGAAAGATGCACCTCTGATTCTACTAATTGTCTGAATGAGAGATCAATTTGTGATGTGGAGTTTCCTATATTAACACAACATGTAACTTACATTCTGGGTGGTGGTGGTGACCCCTGACCCCCTTCACTGGAGTCCCCTGTTCCCTCCTTTTTATTGGCCATCCAATGGTTGAACAGCTGTGCCATACTTTCATCAGAATCTCTTCCCACTCCAATCCATCTCCACTGCTGGGCTCGCTCTTTGTAGTCAACATAGGGTACAAAGTTATCTGGCGTTACACCTGGGTCAGGTAAAAATTGATAAAAATCAAAACTTGAATTTTAGGACAAAATTGAGAGCAAAAAACTGGGCTATATTCTCAATGGCAAATCTAATCTTTTCTATTAGTTAACAAAGTGCCCTTAAACCGTCATGACACGATGTCAAGAGATCATGATCTAAGCAAAGTTAAACAAGAGCCTTTTGCTGCAAAATATCAAAATTAGATTATGAGACGATCAAGCTTTGATTAGACGATAGAATCAATTCAGCTTTATTAGATTTGTGAGCAACGAAGTAAAGAAAGGGAGCACACAAAAATAAGATTTTAATTGATTCAGTCCTCTGATAGTGTCCTATGGTGCATTTATGAAATTCTTTTAATTGTCATTACTAAGATGATATCATCAGAATGAATGACTTATCCCTTCTTCTTTAAATTACTGCATGTGAGAAAATTCCTTACCAACAAGGTCTCCTGCAAGAAATTTCAAGGCCGGCATCACATAATCGACCCAATTTGAATGTAACGGGAACCAGTTGTTCAGCGAACTGGAGGGCGATTCTTGCCACTCTCGTACTTTTTCTTCCAACTGAAAATAATAAAATAACATACCTACAGCTATTTTCACAGAAATTGCAATTGTCTTAAAACTGAATTTGTTGGTTGATATGACCTGTCCTTGCAGAGGAAATGTCTCAAACATAAGAAATTCTGTATATGAACATATTTTGGTACTTTTCTTATCTAAGCACTTTTCACGCTGTGTTATTGGGCGAATTCAAATATCATGCTAATATGATATATATCCCTTTGTCTGGTAGCCACTTGCCAGTACAAAGTTAAATCAGGTTATTTATCTGTGTACCGAGCAGAGTTTCATTTGAAGACCATTATATAATTACCTTTCTTTTAGAACACATGACAATTTAAAGAGTTATATATCAAAGAATCTTTGTGTCAAATTAGGTAATGTGCAAGAATGTCAGGCCCCTTAGCTCATTAGCCCCTGAAAACTTATGGACTTTTCTTAAATCAATGATTTAGGCCAATCTTATTGTCTTTGGGGGTGAATGGGTTAAGAACACTAAAACCAGAATGTGATAATAAATGCACGTGGACATGTATATCAAAAGGAGAGTTTCGAGTTGTTCCATGTCCGTCATTTTCGTTATTTTAGAATCGACTTCCTGAGCGAGATCACAATGAAGGCTGAAGTACGGTTACTTCCGGTTAAGGGTAGTTTACGTTTGCGATATGTTATTTGTCCCGTAAAAGAACAAAAATTGTATTTCAATGCATGATAAGTATCTCACAGGAGACCAACTAAGAGATAATTCTTTTTACATTGGTTTCAAGTGAAATTTGATTTAAAAAATAAACACCAAAAGAAAGACAAGATTCAATCTGGCTATGACTTGTAACATACAGTGGAACTGCATCTGCGGAACCAGTCGCTCCCGGCGCATGTAGTTCTGGAATGAATAACGCTAATCCGGATGAACTCGAAACTCTCCTATTAAGACCAAAAATCACTTTCTAGATAACTATGGTAATAAAAAAGAAACGAATTGAACTTGAAATAATTAAAACATAACTATAGCTGTATTGGTTGGTTGTATTGTTGTTTAACGTCCCACTCAACAATATTTCACTTATACAGAGACGTCACCGTGTGCCGGTGAAGGGCAACAAATTTTGCCTGTGCTCAGCACTTATGACCATTGAGCTGGGAGGGTTCTTTATCGTGCTAACATAACAGTTGTAATACCTTGATGTGGGAATTTTTAAATCATTAAAAGAAGCAACTGATTCGTTCCCATCTCCCATTACAATAAACCTCAAACATGGCATATTACTGTAACCGTTTTATCTATAGACTTGTAATCATCTTTATAACATTACCTTGACAGTGGTTACTTTGCCATCAGGAAACTCCATTAGCAAATCTCTCATGAGACTGAAAAAATTTCTGTAGCTTCCAAACGTCGCTTTGGGTGGATATCCGTATGCGTTAACTTTGGGAGGATATGTCCTAAAACGAAATGACAAGAGTTATGCAAAAACTGCTGAATATGCTATCTGGGTTGACCAATGTATTATATGTGTCTGATCTATTCTTTTTCTGAAATATCACTGGAAAGTCTATATGAAATCACATTCTCTGTTATCCAATTACTTACGGATCACGTGTTCTAGTATATGAAATCTTTAGCCCTTTCAACCCCAAATAATTAAATTTTATGAATTTCTGAGGATTTCATTGGTTAATAATCCAGAAAATTCTCAGTTCATACTTCAATGACCCGAACATTAAATTAGCCATGCCCCTTTACCTTGTGTATTACATAACACACACTGAATGCAGTGATGTTGGCAGCTGTCATAATGACGCAGTTAATGCGTGACTGCTTGTTTGATTATATTATTTCGATAAAAAATAAAAAGATAAACAAACTGTTCAAAAAGTTATTACCAAAATTTAATTAAAAGCATTGATTCTATACTTTTTCCTGTTCACATCGAAATGATCTGAATGAAGACAGTGCACACTTTTGCGTAATTTGCTACGCGAATTACACAGTGTGCGCAGTCTTCATTCAGGTCATTTCGCAGTGAACGGGAAAAAATATAGAATCAATCCTTTTAAAATATTACAATGGTATGTTTTCTATTGCATTAGACCAGTCTAAATGGCCCGCTGTATTGAGAGGGTTAATTATTTAGAATCCCATATGATACAGACTACTCGCACAAATTATCACAGGAAAGGAGGTAGTCAACAATGTCAGTTTGTTGCATCTTTCCCGTTCATATATCAATGAACTGTTAACTCGTTCACCCCTATAGACACATATGGATTTGGCCAAATCATTGACTGAATGAAGAGTCTATTATTTTCCAGGGAATAATAAGGTAGGTCGTAAGGTATCCTATGCCAGAGCATATCTTAGTTGGGTTGCACTCACTATCTCATTGAAATGGACAGATTGACAGATTGAGCACTATAGGGGTTTAACCAATACAGCGGCAAGACCCACATCAATTACAATAGGCCAACTTACAGGGTGAAAATAAATGAAAAATATGTTGTGTGTCACAAAAGAACTTACTCAGGGATAGGGAAGTCTGGTACACTTTCCTCTTTAACATCTAGGAAGTTGTCGTTCATAGATAGAGGGGTGGATCCATCCTCATTATTGGTGGCAGTGATTTTGTTCGAGTGTCCTTCTCTATCCTCTGCTTTGATTTTCAGAACTTTTTTGAGTTTCTTGTCCGTTTTCTCTTTTAATTTGATCTTCTTCTTTTTATTCATCATCACAGATAGGTTCTGAGAAGCTGAAAAAAAAAATTACGGAATAAAATACTACAAATGTACTATACAGGAATTCTGGATAGCCCAAGAGTACTTGAGTGTGAGTTAAGCCTAAAATGGAAGGAATGTACATAAACATGCAAACTGTACCACACAGTAGTTTACAGTACTTTTGCCAATAAAGATGCATTACAACTAATACTTATACGTAAATTAACCTGTAAATCACTTAAACTTGGCCAATAACTGTAAGATTTGTAAACGAAATTGGAAGGTGGACAAGAAAACAGGAGTGGGGGTAAAACAGTTAGCATAGTGGTTAAATGAAATAGTGATTAGGTGCTTAAACTACAAAATGAAGTATTCAAAGTAGGTCTGTCTTTGATTTACCCTGTTGGTACTTCAGTTTACCTATTATGCTTATAGTGCAAAAAATATCTGCTTGCCCATCAGTTTATTTATTTATCTGTTTCGTCAAATATCCAACAAAAGTATGTTTACTCGTCAGTTTATTAGTTAACCTGTTTCTTGCCCATCACTTTATTTTTTACCTGTTTCATTAAAAAGTCAACAAATATCTGTTTGCTCATCATTTTATTAGTTTACCTGTTTAGCTTACAACCCAACATATATCTGCTTCTTCATCAGTTTATTATTTTACCACATTAGCTTTAGTACAACACATACCTTTTTTGCTCATCAATTTCAAGTTTTTCCCTCCTAAATGTATAGCTGATATTGGGTTATGTTACCAATTGCAAATCATATCTTTTTTTCCCCAATTTTCAACCCCAAATTCCCAATCCTAAAGATGAAAATAAAATTCAGAAAAGTGCTGCTAAAAAGCAGAAGTTTAAGATTGTCGTTAGACTAGTGTTGTAATTTTCATCTTAAACAAACAAACATAAATGGGGAAATAGGGACTAGTATTTTGATATTTACAAGGGGTACAGATTTCAAAAGTACCCCAAACAGATTTTCTTTTTTTCCCCCAAAATGCCACAAAATTCCCAATTCTAGTGCTAAGGGCAATGACCCTAAAATGGTTAGAAAAAGCCCCGAATTTTTTTTTTTAATTGCAGAGTCCAACACTACTTACCTGATTGCTTGGGGCTTTTCTTTGTTGCTTGGCACCTGGCCATTATATCCTGTAGTGTTATATTCTGGATATTCAAATCCGGGTACTCTTCCTGAAAGAGACGCAATGTCGACATGTACCTATCACAAATCTATCAAATACAATTTCCAATGATTATTCCTGTACACAGAATATTTATCCAACAAGACGTACCTAATAACAAAACTGAGCTTAACACTTCCCCATTGATAATTTACAAACAAAACAATCATTCCACAAAACATATAATTATCATCAAAATATCTTCAATTTATTTCGATATATATCCATAGAATTGAAATTTGCAGCCATGTTGAATCTAGCAAGTTTATGCACTCATAATGGACAACTAGCATTGGGGTGAACAGAGCATTCCAATGGCAAATCAATCTGGAAGGATCTGTTCAAACTGTTTAATAGAATGAGCACTAAGTCTGAGTCACATTCCTCATTTGGGTTGCATTCACAACAGGATCAAAATGGACTAGTCTGAATCACATTCCTCAGTTGGGTTGCATTCAAAACCTCATAAAAATGGACAAATTGACAATGTGAACTCTATGGGACTTTCACTAATACATTTGTAGCGTTTTAATGAATTACAGCACACAAATTTACAGGGTGAAACTGAATAATTATATCTGTTCAGTCACACAAAGGAACTTACCTTGGGATAAGGATTTTAAAAAAATTATATACTTTTGTGCCAACTAATAAAATTTTGAGCACTTTTCTAAGTGCACAACTGTGTTGTGTAAACGCTGCAGTCCTGGTCCGAGATACTAACCTCGCTATCGCTTTTCTTTCTTTTATAATTCTTCAACATTTGCTTGTAGTCATCTTCTGACACCTCGACAGGACTAAATGGCCGTTGTCGCTTAGACTGTATGTGATGACTGTCACCTGCAACTATCATCATGATAGAGACACAATGTTAAATCTATGTATTATTAAGACCATATCTTCTACACTTTAGTTGTAATACAGCCATCCTTCAAATTTTTTTTTAGCATGACTCAGATTTTTAACTTTGGGTAGGTAGATAGGGTTCAATTTTTAAAAAAAAATTTATTACATTGACAATTTTCAAACTATATAAGAATGTACAAAAAGACAATGAAGAAATATTGATATACATGTACAGTCAAGCGCCGATTATCCAGACTATGTGAGAGACATACAAATAGTTCGGAAAATCGTTTGTCCAGACAATCAATTTTTATTGTAAATGCCAAGGGGCATAACTCGTGTTTGCATAGGTGGTTGTTATTGTTTTGTTGTTAACGTCTCACTCAAGAATATTTCATTCACATGGAGACGTCACTGTGTGCTGGTGAAGGGCGACAAATTTTGCCTATGCTCGGCACTTATGACCACAGAGCAGGGAGGGTTCTTTAACATGCCAACACCTACTGTGACACGGGACCTCCGTTTTTACTGTCTTATTCGAAAGACAGGGACGGCCAACTGCAGAGTGGCGCTGCAAGGATTCGAACCCTAGACCCTTCGATACGAAGTCGAACATACTAACCACTTGGCCACAGAGGCCCCTGTTTGCATTGGTAAGTAGTGTAAAGGGATTTTCTGCTGTCGTAATAGGTTACGAACTGCTGGCACAAACACATTCATAAACGATTCTGTAATCAAATCACTGTCCATCCATGCATTTTTTTTTTTATCTCTGTAGATTACTGGCAGAGAATTTATTTTCACATGTTTAAAACACCTTGGGTTGGCAAATTTCCCAATCAACCCCAGTTGGAGTTAATGAGTTCCTGTCGCGTTAGCACATCTAAGCATTGTTACACGATCTTTGATAGATTTAAATCCAGCAGCTTCGCTTGTTTTTTAGGACAAAAGAGTTTGATCTGGCAAAATTTTCCAATAATAAAGTCCTGTTTCATCAGCATTATAAACCTGCACTGCACAGAATCCTTCAAACTACATTATTTCCTACAGTTTTTCAATGTATGGGGCCACTTGTGATGCATCAGCAGACATTTTTTCACCTTGAAGTTTTAATTCTCTTATTGAGTGTCTTGCATTGAATCGTCTGAGCTCTCCGGAAGTTGCTTTAAAGGATTGATTTTCTTCCAAATCTACATTCACTGAAGTTTGACTCAGCGATTCGCTGAACTGAATTGCCTTTTCTTGCAACATGCGGCCCAATACGGGTGCTACCTTAGCTCTTTGCAGTTTGAACCACAGATAGGTAGCATTTTCCAAATTTTCATTCACTGGTGCATAAAGTGACTTCCTTTTTTTAAGGGACCTGTCATCCTCTACAAGTGTAGCATGTGTCAAGTTATATATGACACTTGTTTGCTGATTCCATATTCATCTGCAAGTTTTACACTTTTCTCTCCCTTGTTTACCCTCTCGATGATAAGCAACTTATGATAAACAGTCAAAAGCACTCGTTTCTGTTTACCTTTAGCACTAGCCACTTTGAACACGAATGAAGAATGATCAGAGATCACGTTCAAATGTTCATTCATTTGCAGTGAAACCATAGTTTAGCTGTTTTTGAATAATAATTCTTATGGGATTACTTACCATTGACATCACCATTGATTGTGGGTTTTGCTGAAAACGTGTGAACTACCGTTGGTATCATAGGTTCAGGAGAGGGTATGGGACACAGTGACTTAAACAACTGTTTCTTACTTCTCTGAATAGGACCTGAAAAGAAAAACAAAATATCACGAGTTACACCTCAGCCAACTGGATAACATTTGTTTGTTTTGGTTTTTTATTCTGCTTTATACCACACTCGACAATCTTTCAGTTATGGGTGGCAGCCAGTTTTTATTGATGGAGGAGAGGAGGACTACTGGAAAATTTTCTCAAATAATCAACTTAAGTTCCAGCAAGCCTCAAACCTATGTTGACAAGTGGTGAAAGATTAAATGGTTTTAAGTGGTATGGTATGTATGGTATTGTTGTTTAACGTCCCACTCAAGAATCTTTCATTCATAAGGAGACGTCACCGTGTGCCTGAGAAGGGCTATAAATTTTGCCTATGTTCAGCACTGCTGGACGTAGAGCAGGGAAGGTTCTTTAACATGCCAACACCTACTGTGACACGGGGCCTCGTTTTTTACTGTCTCATCCGAAGGACAGGGACGGCCAATCGCGGAGTGGCACTGACGCGGCTTGAACCCGGATCTTCCGATTCGCCGTCGAACACGCTAACCACTCGGCCACGGAGGCCCCAGTTTTAAGTGCAGTGCTCTAACGGTTCAGCCACAAAGGCCCTGTGATTGGGTAATAAGTAGAATCTTCATCTTCTCCGTTGTTTCAATACACATGATGCATGCTTGTGCTTTGTGTTGGCATTAGGATCTGGAGCCGAAAAACAAGACCCCAGCCAGATCTAACGATTTCATTTATTCAGTACCCACTTCTTTTATATCCCTGTGTATTTTGATCCTATCTTTTTTGCGTATTCTTGTAGATTCTTAATTTATCTGACATCTATCTTTTCCAGTGATCTAATTTGATTCTTGAGATTGCTGATTGAGATTGTTTTCGGCAGACCTTTTACCCTACTGAATGTCTATTAGTAAAGATTTTTATACTTTCACTATTTGACCTTGCCTGATGCCCACTTATTTCTTGCCTGATACCTGCCTTTTTTCATAGATTTACTACAATATCCTGTGACCTACCTTGATATTGGTATTTGTAGAGCTACTCCTGTGAACTGATGCCCATTTTTGAAGATTTTCTCAATATGACCTTAGTTTTTGCCTGTTTTCATTTAAAATGATCTTATCTGATGCCTGTCTTTCTCCTATGACCTTTCACCTTATCTAATGTCCGTTTCCGCAGATTTTATCCAGTGACCTCTGATCTAAATTTATGTCCTTTTTCTTTTATTCCTATGCCCAGTTATGCCAAGTAATCTTATTTAATGCCCCCTTTTAAAAGATATATTCCTTTGACCTTTGATCTTACATGACCCTTGTAGACTTACTTTTATACTCCTTTGACCTTATCTGACCCCTCTAGACTTACTCGTATACTCCTTTGACCTTATCTGACCCCTGTAGACTTACTTTATACTCCTTTGACCCTTGACCTTATCAGACCCCTGTAGACCTACTTTTATACTCATTTGACCCTTGACCTTATCTGACCCCTGTAGACCTATTTTTATACTCCTTTGACCCTTGACCTTATCTGACCCCTAAAGACCTACTTGTATACTCCTTTGACCTTATCTGACGCCCGTAGACTTACTGTATACTCCTTTCACCTTATCTGACCCCTGTAGACTTACTTTATACTGCTTTGACCTTATCTGACCCCTGTGGACTTACTTGTATACTCCTCTTCCTCTGAGGAGGTGTCATCATATCCACACTCCTGTCTGACTTCCTTCATTAACCTTCAAAACAGAAAAAAAAGATTTGTTAGGTGGCAGAATTAGAATACAGAACCACATGCTTAAGTTATTAATTTTTCATTTTTATAGAATAACACTTTCTGAGAAATACATTAAGATCATATAAGACAGGCAGCCATATGCTTCAGTAAAACCCATTATACCTGACATATTTCTTCTTGACCTTATGTTCCACCGTTTTTTCCTTCGGCTGGGGAGGATTGTATTCAAACTGAACGTGTCCATCCGGAGGAATCTTCTTCAACTGCTCGAACATTTTCTGAAATATAGCAGGCGTCACAATGAATTGCCACAGTATTTCCAAAATAAACATTTCAATGGAATCTTTTCATTTTAATCTACATACTTCTGCTGAGGTCAAGCCAAATAGAATAATAATTCAGACATTCTACACTACAGAAAAAGTAAAGGTTCATGAGAGTCATGTGACAAAAGCCAACAACATTGACCACTTGTTTTTAACTCCACTGTCTCACCTGAGCATGTTGCCCAGCATATGCCCAGTGTATAGTCCAGAACACTCACCAGAAAGAAAATTTCCGAGCAGAATGTGTCGCTGCGAAACCCAGCTTTTGCCAGCGTATGTCGAGTGGCACAAACATATAAGAAATTCCGTGAACACACAATCCAACACATCTAGGTTTGATAGAGGCATATGAAAATTTAATTCTTATGTCTACATATATACTCCGATTAATGAACAAACAAATACAGTCAACTCCACATACAACGAGGTTGAAGGGGGCAAGATATTTGCCTCGTTATAGCCGATCTTCGTTATTCACATTCACAAAGTAATGCATGGAAAGTGCACTGGGAATAGAAATCACCTCGTAACAACCGGTACCTAGTTACATGCGATCTCGTTATATGCGGAGTTGACTGTAGGTAGGGGTAAATTGAAATGCTCAAAATTTGTTGTCATTGGAGGAGGGGGCATAAAAACTATCAGGTTGAAGGAGTATAATGCATACCTGTCGTGCCAGAAGGATGTCTTTGAGCATATTGGAGTAGTGCCTCTGCTGACGATACTTGTATTCCCTGAACTTCACGCTGCGACATAGACTTGCATATTTAGCAATATCTGGAGAACAGAATCCATCTGAAAAATGTAAAACAAAACCTATATAATGATTGTTGTTCCTTTAACAGAATTACCTTGGATTACAGACTACTTGTAAACTGCGCACAAATTATGCAAAAGAACTCTATACAGTCTAATCTGGCTTAGCAACCCACTGAATTAACCGTTTTGATCTCTTTAACGGTGACCATAAAGAATGGTTCCCAAAATGACTTATTTCCTACATAAATCACCTGAGCCTCCGTGGCCGAGTGGTTAGCGTGTTTGACTTTGAATCGGAGGACCCGGGGTTCGATTCCCGCAGTGCCACTCCGCGGTTGGTCGTCCCTGTCTTTCGGATAAGACAGTAAAAACCGAGGCCCCATGTCACAGTAGGTGTTGGCACATTAAAGAACCCTCCCTGCTCTACGGCCATAAGTGCCGAGCATAGGCAAAATTTATCGCCCTTCACCGGCACACGGTGACGTCTCCATATGAGTGAAATATTCTTGAGTGGGACGTTAAACAACAACACAACAACAACAACATAAATCACCTGAATTTAGAGACCATCTGTCATATGTAGCCCTTTTTTCTCCTTTTCTTGGACAGCCTCTTAAAGCAGATAAGACTGTATATCTGTTCAGATTCAAAAGCATATAGCTTGCAAAGTGAAGTGCAAAATTCTTTGGAACTTCGCCATTACATCCACCGAATAGAGGGTTTCCACATTGAAGCTCTCCTGACTTCAAGGCATACTTTATAAAGGGTTACTTTTATCCTGTGTTATTTTCGCCCTAATGGCACTTGCAAACAGTTTGCCTCCTCTTTAAATTCACACAGTTTTTGTCATATTTCTATTTAAGAAAATTAACTTTTTTGAATTTGCTCAGTTTTTAATTCGCCCATTGGCTATGAGAGTGAAAGGGGCAAACATAAAACAGAGGCACAAAAATCTCCCTTTATACAGTATTTAGATGTGTGCAGTAAATGAGGTGGGACTGTTTACTAATGCAAGCAACAGGTAATTTCCAAAACAAGTGAGAGGTACATCATCATTGCTACAACCCTAAAGCATAGATTTTAGGGTGATGAAAATTAAATTTGACATCCCTGTGCAGTGGGGACTTAGGCAGATTCTTTAGCTAACTTTTAATTGTGATGTACCCTTGTAACAGTGATGAAATACAGGTATCCCCTGTGATTCCTAAAATGAACAGTTCCATCTTCCTGTCTACATTGCCAGCTAAATGCTTCTCTGCACAGAAGACTTTTACAAAGGGAAAGTACCTCAAAACAGTTGCACGACTTTGAAAGATTACTAGACTAAGTCTTCTAATGAGGTAACCAGAGATCCACGGATCTTGCAGCTCTACTGGTACATATGGATACATGTTGAGCAATATAAATTATGACTTTAATACTATAGTCCTTAAAATGACCTTAAGAGGTCCAAATAGGTCAAACTTTATTTCAGACCAACTAAACTTTAAAATAAACACATTAGTGGCTGGAGGAGTAGCGATAACAAGATTTCACTGTTTTGGCCCCTAAAATGGCCCCTTTATATTGGACAAGGCTGAATATCATTTAAGACCAAATAAATGTTATGCTGAAAACAAATATGAAGTCTAAAAGTGAATATGTAGTATGGTTAAGGAGGAGTAGCAATAACAAGATTTACAGTGCTAAATAGGGAAATTTGACAAAGTCCGTAAAAATGGGCCCTATTGGTCGAACCAGCTTCATTTTCATTTTAGACCAACTAGACATTATACTGAATACATTAGTGGTAGCCCAATGTTTATATGACTTGAGTTCAGGAGATGTAGCTATAACATGATTTTACTATTTTGGCCCCTAAACTGGCCCCTTTTGATTTGACAAGGCTGAATTTCATTTTAGACCAACTACATGTTATGCTGGAAACATATATGAAGTCTAAAAATGAATATGTAGTATGGTTTAGGAGGAGTAGTGATAACAAGATTTACATAGAGTTAAATAGGGAAATTTGACAAAGTCCCTAAAAATGGTCCCTATTGGTCAAACCAGGCTGAATTTCATCTTAGACCAACTAGACATTATACTGAATACATTAATGGTAGTCCCATGTT
>JACSZP010050459.1:0-11755 GCA_016161895.1 Pinna nobilis | reverse complement strand
CAAAGAGACAGACGACAACTGGTGGATACTTGACCAACATGAACACACGTGAAGCAGAGGGGGGGGGGGGCAAAGAAGGCAGATACAGCAAAGAGACAGACGACGACTGGTGGATACTTGACCAACATGAACACACGCAAAGCAAAGGGGGCAAACAAGACAGATACAGTAAATAGATAGACGACTACCGGTAGATACAACATGAACACACGAAGACAGGGAACAAACAAAACAGCAAAGAAACAGACGACTATTGATAGATCGTCATGAACACATGAAGACATGGAGCAGTCAAAACAGAAACAGTGAAGAAACAGACGACAACTTGTGGAAAACAACATGAACACACGAAGACAGGGAGCAAAGACAACCAGGACAACAACAGACAGACAACTGTGTAATACCAGGTAATAAAGATCGGCAGAGACACGTGGTTGTTGAGACAGGTACAACAAAGAAGACGGACAACTGGCAGTAACTAAAGCACAACAAAAAAGAGACTGAAGATAAATGATAGTATAAAGATAGTACGGCTACAACCAGGACTCGAATAGAAAAAAATAAACAAATCTTGATTATGATACGAAGACATACAAAGACAGGTCACTCAACGCATTTAAAATATATTCATTCGAATAATGCACTTCAACTTTGACTGTTGAGACCTTTCTTCTGATTATTCAGATGAATTTTGTCATCAACGGCTTTTCAAACAACAAAAATCTGTCATTAAGAAATAAAAGCATATCCCGTTGGGATCTCATCTTATTGTGGATTGCAGGAATAAAATATATTTCAAATGGGCTAGAGCTATTATATACGTCTTAATAGTTCTGATGTTATTTCCCATTCCTCGTCGGTCTGCAGAGTAAATATCGTATTTTCTCGTCTCATTAACACTACATTGACCGAAATCCCACGAGATTTAGCGGCACGTAATTAGCGCGATGCGATTATTTGTTTTCCAATGTGTCGCATTTTTATGGCGAAATTATGCACCATTGGATTCCAGATTAGAGAGATATCTCCATAACATATTCAGTGTTGAGTCTCACTGGAATTAACTAAATTTCAAGGCGTAAAACACAGAAATCTTAACGAGGGAGACAAGAAATGGAAAATAACATCGTCCGTGATATTTCGGTTAAAACGATTGAACATTAAGGTATCTTTAATAAAGCAATACCAAAGTTTAAAGTTATTCAAGGACATTCGGTGACGTCTCCATATGAGCGAGAGATTCTTTAGCGGAAAATTAAACATTGAAAATGGAGTCTTCACCGATGCTGGGTCGGGAAAAGTCATCATTTCTGGTCCATGTTCGAAACATACGCTTAATAAAAAGTAGAGATCCCCGAAACGTTCAGAGACCAACTATAACATGGAACCTCAAGTCTCACCCAAAAGACAGTAAGGCCAACTGCCCCCATCTATCTTCGAACCTACGATCACTACCATTCTGTAGAGGAGCGACGGGAATTCTACAGCAGTGCCATGGCGGATCTCACTTTTTTGTGTAAAGATTTGTATTATCCTATTCTGGCTACAGATGTCTTCGGACGCTTCGATACACTTATAATTCTGGGCCATTCAAGTCCCAAAATATCGATGATTAGACAAAAAGGCTGCGCCATAAAACGAGAACTCAAAACACAGTCTGGATATGAAAATCTAATTCCACTACCAAGACTTTGTCCATATAATAAACACTTATCGTGCACTCAACTGAGGAATTTTATTTGCTCTGAATGAAACCGAGTAAATCACTGGGATCAGAAATGATCCGGGAAAATTGTTGATGTAAATTCCAGACGCATTAGCCTTAATTTGAAAATGGCGTCAAAAGAACTTCCGTTTAAAGTACTGCCATTTCTAATTTTCGCAAATGTTGATGTACTGGTATGATTTTTGCAAAATAAAGTTCTTGGCATGTTTCTACTATCGGTTCACAAAAAGAAAAATACCTCTTTGATTGACACTGAAGTAAATAAACAAGATTCACTTCGCTAATGAATTCTGAAAAGCCATGTGGTGTTTGTCTTACACGTAAACAAGGGAATAATGGAATTATGTCACACAGAGAGAGAGAGAGAGAGAGAGAGAGAGAGAGAGAGAGAGAGTTAAATATGATTCACAATATATAGTGGCCAAAACTTGTATACAAGTTTCAGTTTTCTTCATTTATAAGGATTAGTCGATCGCGATTCTACAAAGAAAAGTGCATGTAGTTCAAGGATTCTAAACTCAGTCGTCTTTGCAAAGAATGAAAATTAAAATGGCTTCAAAATGAGTTCTGATTTGCAATGTTTAAGAGGATGAACGGTATTAGGCACAATTTGAACTATTTTAGTGAAAAGAATGGATTAATCTTTCAATTTTTTAATACTCATTCAAAATTACACTATAATGGGAAGGTAAAGGAAGTTTTAGAATGTAATTTTCTAAGAATATAGTGACATAAAAACAAAATTTACTTCAAGTTCATCAGACTATAGTGGGGTTTTTTTTTACTATAGAAACAAATTATACATTCCATGTCCTTCGTAAACGTATGTTTAGGTTTATTCCTTTGATGCGTTAGACTTTCTTCACTACAAATTCTTTTAAGAATTCAGTATTCTGTTTCATGTACGTGCACACTGAGCTACGCCATTTGGCATAAAACCATTTAAAAGTCCTATCATAGTTTCAGTGTACAAACGCCTTGTTGCTATATACAAGCCACATTAATTATTGTAATGTACTTTTCCCCTGACACGACATGCACGTACATCGGTGAAATTTTAAACCACCTAGACTCCATGGGGTAAAGAAACTTTGTAATGAAGTGTTGCGATACCAAGGAAGTACAATCAATATACGACTTTTCTTTTCTAATCTCCACGTTTTGTTATGTTTTATCATTCCTAAGTATAAGTATTTTAAACGCAAATCACTAGCCATTCTTCTTAAGCAATTTTAACCGATTCCAGAACATGTCGATATGCATTGAGCTCGATTCACACAGGGGTTCGAACTTAGGTCCCTTAAGGCCTGAGTGACTGATTAGAATTCTAATATGTAATGTATCAAGGACAGAGAAGAGTTGCTTGCTAAGTAATACGATAATCAGGCGACATGTTTCCCTATTCACAGTAGGTGACGGCACGTTAAAGAACCCGCACTGCCTAATGGCCGTAAGTGCCGAGCATAGGCCAAAGTTGCAGCACTTCGCCGGCATACGTTGACGTCTCCATATAAGTGAAAGATTCTTGAATTCAACAACAAAAACTGCAACTTGCATTTGTATGTGCATTTATCTTGCAACAAATACGTCATTCAATGATCGCAGTAGAGTTCCATGTGTAACTTATTTTCCCCAATAAATCTAATTAAATGCATGCTCCTTGATATGTATGGCACCAGACATGCATTTGCCGATTTCAAATGGCGACGAGAATTTTAGTGAAAGTTGACATGCCATTTAGATATGCTAATTGGCGCATTTGTTTCATTGATTTCAATTTTGATCGTCTAACTTGTTTTTATGAATTGGATTTAATTGTGGTTTAATAACTACTATCAGGCATGGCAGCTTACATCAACAAACGTAACATAGAAATAGGTTGTAATGATCGCAATCATGAAATATCCATACTCTTCTAATGCGTAGTGCACAGACTTGTAGTGGACAGTCGGTCGACCAATTACCTCAAGAGTAAAAGGTGGAGAGTTCGAAACCCGTCTCCGATACGCAGATCCTCAGATGAGAAACTGAAGCCCTAGGTGGCGGGTGTGTTGAGGATAAGCTTTGCAAATTAATAGATAGCTTTTGGCATTGATCAACATTTCTGAAGCCTGTGCTAGCTTACTGCCACCAAATAATGTTGGAAGATGCGCAAATTAACAAAATAATGCGTGTTCCATTCCATATCCGCGGATGTATATGCTGTTGCTGTTGTTGATACGGCGTGTGTGCTGTTTTGTAACGTCCAACTCAGAAATCTTTCAATTTTATGGAGAATGATCGAATGCCAGTGAAAGGCTTTTTAGCCTATGTTAGGCAACTATGATCATTGAGTCGTGTAGGACCATCAAAGTTCAGGCACCTATAGAGGGGACCGCCATGACCGAGTGGTTAGCGTGTTCGACTTCGAATCGTGGGGTTCGAATCTGTGCAGAGCCACGCTGTGGTTGGTCGTCCCTGTCTTTCAGATGAGACGGTAAAAACCGAGGTCCCGTGTCACAGTAGGTGTTTGCACGTTAAATAACCCTACCTGCTCTAAGGCCATATGTGCCGAGCATAGGCAAAACTTGTTGCCCTTCACCGGCTCATATCACTCATAATGAGTGAAATATTTTTGAGTAGGACGTTAAACAACAGTACAACAACAACGATACCTACAGAGACATGAGACATCAATTTCTTAACTGTCTTATCGGCAGGAAAAGAAAAGTCCCAGCCTGGGTTCGAACCCATAACCTCATGATCTGAAAACGATCTACGGCAGAGTTATGGCGGCTCTTTGTGTGTAATTGAAGATGGCTCCCGGGTCAGTGATATCGGCGACGTATTCAGATTCGCTAATGTTTGATCTACGCTCTTAAAAAGGCGACTAAGCGTAAGAGTTGACCTGACCTAGATGACCAGCAGATGATGATGTGTTACTTTGTTTTCTTAAGTACACAAGATCTTATATTCAAGTTTTAACACTGCTAAGGTCGTCGGTTTAGTTTGAATATAAAGTTAGTGTCAACATGTGACTTGTCATTTTACTGTCTAGGGATATCATTTCGATTGGAGTCAAGGATTAGTTTAATTGTCCATTGAACACGTGTCAGTTTACAAACGTAAAATAGCTGGTGGTGGATCTAGGAGGGGCCAGTGCTCGACATCTCCAGTCGTCGGCCAGAGTGCCTTGATCTTGGTTTACATCATAAAGGTTCCGGCCCGATTATAAACCAATTACCAATATGATATCCAGATTGACGCGGTATGAATCAAGTTGTGAGTCAATATGAACAAGGATTTTGCCCTCGCAGTAAATTCTGTTTATTTATTTATTTATTTATTTATTTATTTATTTATATTTTTTATTTTATTTATTTATTTACGCCCCACTAAAGACTATTCCATTTGCATTGTAATACCAATGAATGTAGTTTACAGAAACATATCCCTAAGTACCCCGGGACCTGCAGGAACCCGTAATTCAAGAAAAAGAGGGCCCTTCATTACCTAATAGTTCTAACCATTTAGAATCTCACCTATAGTCACTGAGGGTTCGAGCTTTACTAGAAGCTTTTGGTAAATATATTACAGTCTTACCTGCCTTACCGAATTAGAGGACTAACTGTTATATGTTATCTAAATGTACATGGCTTCCAAAATGTTTTTTTCCTATAAATATCACCTGAATTAAGAGACCATCTGTCATATATAAGACCCTTTTAGCTGCTTCCCTTGGGCGGACTCTAAAAACAGATTACACTGCATGTAAGGGAGTTTGCCAGTTTACTCACGGAAACCCGGTGTCTCTACCCAGGTACATTTGTAGCCGGGGTATCTCCTCTACCAATAAGAACTGACCGACTCCGTATGGGTGAATGACTGTCGAGTGTGTTACAAAGCAGAATCAAACAAAGCATATTAAATAGAAGACATAGTCATAAAGTTAGTCTAGCAACGGCATAAAACAATGAAAGATCAACGAGTGAAAGTGTCAGATATATTTAACAGAAAGCCACACGTTTGTTTTCCTCATATTTGCCGGAGATTCGGATTTCAAAAGATAGCACAGTGTCCCCTTACACAAAAGCCTTCTTGAGATGATATCCCAAATAGCGCGTTTGTTTTCTCGTGATAAAAAGCTGCAGCGCGATTATATGGCATATTTCAGATAAACATACCATTGTCTGAGAAAGAGTTCGCTCTTTATCATATCAATTCCGAATTTCATGTCTGTTTTATAACAAACTGCTGAAAACCAGTGTCTCTATTGTTTTAAAATATGCAGTTGATGTCTTTTTTAGGCTTGTGAAATTCACATTCGTGTTAAAACAATCATTGTTCATGTTTCGGAATTCTATATCAAGATAGTGATTCCTATCTTTTGAAGTTAATCTTTAGAAATGGATAACCAGGAATAGAAAGTGCAAATAGCTATTCAGTGCTTGACAGAAAGAGAAATATGTTCCTGTCCGTACCCCTGGTCCCATCCCGTTTTGGATTTGAAATGATTCTCATGTCTAGTCCCTTGTCGCTCCGTTATTGTCGTATTCTGTAGGACTTTGAGTTTAAATACCCCTAATTAAGTAAGTCTTCATTTTT
This sequence comes from Pinna nobilis, assembly GCA_016161895.1. Lineage (NCBI taxonomy): Eukaryota > Metazoa > Mollusca > Bivalvia > Pterioida > Pinnidae > Pinna > Pinna nobilis. The sequence continues at coordinate 5,445 of JACSZP010050459.1, read as the reverse complement.
ACTCAACATAGCACAAGAGAACGGACGAGACAGTAAAAAGAGAGGTCTTTAGTAGGAATCGGTACGTTAAAGGAACCACCCCTCTCAATGGCAGTAAGTACCGAGCATAGGCCAAAAAATGTGAAACCCTTCACTGGCATACGGTGACATTTCCGTAATTGATATATTCTTGAGAGGGACAGGAAAAAACACAACAGCAACTTTGCACCAACACCATTTTTTTGCTTGAGAACAAGCTAATGATGCCTGAATTGAGAATTTTGTTGAGGTATTGCTCAAAATCTCAAATTTTATATTTCAGAATGAACCTCTATAATGAAGATCCACAAGCTTCAATTTCTATGGCATTACTTTCGTCATAAGGTTTATTATCAGCTGTAGCTAGAAGTGCATACATCGCTGTATTACCAGCTTATATACATGTACTCACTTTGCAGTTTTTCAACATATTGATTGAATTATGCATCATTTTTTCATTATTGAAAAGTCGATATGGACTTCGGGGAAAAGAACGTGTATTTGGAATGGGAAATATAGTCCTTTACCAGCTATAAATCTGACCGAATAAAAAAAAGTCCTGAATCATTGGTGCATGGTATTTCGATTATAGAGTATAATTTACAAAAAAACAAAAAAACAAAAAAACAAAACAAAACAAAAAACAAACTGAATGGCATTCATGAAAATAATAATCTGGTATTGACTGATGTTTACGTCAACAAGGAAAGATGCCAATAATTGCTTTCGGGCAGCAGAATGGAAGACCATTTTGCTTACCCCGGCATTTGTTACAATTTGCTTCATAATACAGAAAGAAGGGTTCCCGACCTCCGGATTTCAGTATTCAAAAGCCCCACTATGAATCAATCTTATGGTACTTCACTTAATCTAGATCAAAATTTACCAGTGTAACCACGGCGAGTTATTTGTCAAAATCCTTTACAACACCGGTCCGCCCGTAGTTGTTTTTCTTCGATTCTTTTGTCACAGGTAAACAAACGAGTAAACCCGTATACTTATCATGGCATAACGACATTGAACGCGCACTGCAATTATGCATTTAAAAGCCTCAATGTATGTATGTATTTACGTTTCAGTTCGAAAAGTTTAAATACGACCTGAAATCTCGAATTCAATAGGGTACGCTGTTCCAAAAATCAACACAGCGAAATTCCTGGAACAAAAGAACGTATACCTTTAAAGTTACGATTCAAAAGATCAATTGTATATTTATATTATATGTATCTCGAACAGGTTTGGAATGAACGCGGGTGCACCTGAGGTTCGACTATCTTTCTGCCGAGGTGGCATGTGTAAGAGTTTAGCGTAGGTGTGCGTATGAAATGCTACAGGGTGAAGTAAAAGCGGAGGAAATAAAAGATATGTACATATTTGTATGACTCCAGGGATGTGTTTCTCATCGCATTTACTTATCAACCTTTTACAGTCATTATTTCTCTCACATTATTACTGAACCTGTGTATGCGTATACAAGTATCATATGCACATTGTTACAATTAAATTGATTATTTTCTCTTTTTTTTTAAATGCATGATGTGGGTCTTGTTTAAATAAAATGTGATATTTCAACATTCATGTGTCCGCATCACCCGATTTCACTTTTCACTGTCTCAATTATTTTGTTGTTTTAAGTTCCACTCCAGAACATTTCACATAAATATATATTAAGACGTCGCCGTAAGCCGGTGAAGGGCTAAAATTTGGCCTATGTTTGGCACTTACGGCCATTGAGGAGTAAGGGTTTTTTTTATGTGCCGACTCCTACTGAGATACCCGCATGCGCGGATCCAGGATTTTTTTTTCAGAGGGGTCGATATTCTCCAGGTTTGGGGGGTCAAACTTGTAAAAAGGAAAAATATAACGCTGTTAAAATAAGAATTTAAGCGTAATTGTCCAATATTGGTATATATTTTGCATATCCAGGGGAGGGGGTTCCAGGCCCCGTAATCCCCCTCTAGATCCGCGCATGATCCGAGCTCTATTTGGAGAGAAATGAATAGTACGTCCTGTAAATGTAAACTGTAGAACCATCAATGCAACACATCTTGCGTGAATGATATTTTACCGTCCTTGACCTAACCCAATGCTCCAGAAAAGAGAGAATATCGCCTTATATGAATAATCAGCTGATCATGAATAAATTCTGTGATCCCCTTAAGCCTATATAATTTTTTTCAAAGAAATTATAAACTCTTTTCAATTTGAAAAAAAAAAGAATCTTATCTTCTCTTATTTTTTAGCCCTTGTCCGAACCCCCAAAGTACGAGAAAAAGGGCAATATCGGTTTAGACCTAATCAGATTGCAAAAATTCTGTGATCCCTTTTCAAATTCATATTAAACTAACAAATGAATCTGATTTGCTCTTTTATTAATCCGCCCATATCCATTGTACTAAGGGGAAAGTCGGTTCTACATGTATTTCTCTGGGCACATTCGTACATGATATACTCATGCGCCCCACCCATTACTTAGAAACGAAAAATTAAATTAATGCCACCTGATAATGATTTGGCTGACAATGGACGGTTGTGACATACCCCCCCCCCCCCCCNNACATCCCCCCCCCCCCCCCAACCCCCACCGCAATAAAAAAAAAACCATAAAAACTTAAATCAAACAAACAAATTTATAACGCAAAGTTTAACATGCATGTGGGTAATCACCCTGTGTAATGTGTAGCCTATACAGTTTCTTAGAAAAGAAATCAATATTTCAATATAACAGGCCAAATTACGTAGAAACATACCGCCTTTTATACCTACATATGTACATGTATGTACATTTCACATTTAAATAGAAATAAAACGCACAACAGTAATTGATTGAGATCAAGTTTCTTCAACACCTGTTGCAAATTACTTTGAGCGAAATGTTAAACACGACAAAATGAGAAATATGATGCAGTTTAGATAATCTTTAGCGGACCAACGAACACTGCATCTTGTGATACATGCACGTTAGAGTACACATACTGCAGAAAATATGTGTAGATAGGCCTATCAGTTTTTCTTTGGGCTAAAAGCGTGATCGATATGTAGCGATTTGTCGAAACACGTTTTGCATTAAGTTTTATAATGCACTTCGTCTTTGTCAGGTAGGTTTTCCAATATTTCATTATACATTTAAACTTTTGTCAAAATATGCGAAATAGATAGCCAAGTATACATATTTTCAAGACGGGCAGATTTTCCATGACACCCACGGGAAATTGGAATTTCCGAAGTGAAAAGAGATATACCTTATAAGGTCGGTCTAAAAGAAACACAGTGTATAGATATTTACGTATTGTACAAATACTACAATAAGATTTCACCTCCGCCCCTCCCCGTGTTCGTGCGAATATTTACCTTAAATAAGAGATATTGCATAAGCTTGGCTAATGTCAAAAGTCCAGTGTTTTTGTAACCTCCTACAGCAAGGGTCAGTGTTATGTATAATTTCAAAGACCGGCTTTTCCAATGGTTGGTTGAATCCATAGATCACGCCGATAGTGAACTATTTACCGTTCCTTACTTTTCTAATCTAGTCTTACCACAATTAAAACTAACTTTGATCATCTGATCAAATTCATAAATATATCACCGGTATCCCAAATTCAATCCTTTTCGTGATGTTTTTGTAGCTTTAATGCTTGGGGACTCATTCAAGAACCTTTCACTCATATGAAGATATCACAGAATGACGGTGAAGGGCTTCGAAATTTGCCCTATGCTCCGCTCGGCACTCGGAGCCAATGACATAGGCTAGTGAAAAAAAATTAAAAGTGTGGAAGTTTTCTATTTTCTAAATTTGAAATCAGGACCTTAGCTGGAGCTAGATTTCATTCTAGTGGGACTCTTTACGTTTCACCCCTACCTTTTGTTAATTACACGCTGGGCTACTATTTTCCACCTGGATTTTGATTGATTTCTTTGCGTCTCGGCGAAATCAAATACAGAAAACTAATTAAACGGTTAAATCGACAACAATACCAGAAGAATAAATCAGAATTATCGATAATTCTAAATACAAAATTCCTTTAAATACACAAGACAAAATAGTCAATCTTGTTTTTCTCCGTAAATGCATGTAGCCGTTTCGAGTTCGTTTACGAAAAGAAATTGATCTGGACGGTTGGTATAAGATCAATGATTAGCTAACGGTAAATTGTCAACATTATCTGAAATTAACAAGGCGTTTCAGTGTTGACAGAGGCTGATTGGTAATCGCTTTCAGAGACGACCATATTTACTCTCTCTTAATGATAAGGGCCTTTACAATTACTTTTAATTATTTTATGATAATCCAGCGTCTGTTGCCCTTTGAGAACGCCGTGGATCAGTGGCTAGCGTCAGTGGCTCAGTGGTTAGCGTGTTCGGCTTCTGATCATGAGATCATGCGTTCGAATCCGCGCCCCCGCTGCAATTGGCCTTTCATCTTTCGGATGAGACGGTAAAAATCGAGGTCCCGCGTCACAGTAGGTGTCGGCACGTTAAAGAAACCCAACGACTCAAAAGATTTGGGCATAGACTAAATTTGTCTCCCTTCAGCGGCATTCAAGTTCCAATTCCTCATATATTTTTGACAATTTTTATCGCTTTTTTTAAAGATAGATCTATCTCAGTGCATTAACATGTCTAATACTAGTTTACCTGCAACTTTCAATATAAGAACATAGTCCATTTTTTTCTATTTCTGACAGAAAAAAACAACAACAATTTTTTACTAGACAATGAATCATCGATTCAAATTAAGCAATATATGTTCATATCATTTTGAAACGTACACATGTACGTGTTGTATGTGTAAATTACAGCTTGGAAATGGACATTCGCTCTGCTTGGGATCTCTATAAGGTAGTCAACCGTCATAATTCTCCTTGATTTCGGCTTATATTTTCCCACTCGATCACAGTCTACACAAATTGTCTTATAAAATGTCTCGACTATTAATTTTTAGCGTTGAAAATTTACATATTCCTACGGGGCCAAATACGTTAAATGTTTTAGTTTCGCCATTGACAGTTTTATCGCTTAGAATCTAGATATATATTTATTATAACTCTGTGTATTAGCTTAAGCCCTGAAGCAGCGCATTTTTCTGCCATCAAGTATTATTAACTGCGCTAATGACACTTGAACGAACTTTTTCCTTTACAGTCGTTCAGGTCATTAGTTGTAATTTCTATGTTTAACTTTCAAGTCTCTCGAGTATAATGTTACTCTGTCATTTAATTCTGATGTGTACTCGATCTGGGATTTATGTGCACACGTACTCCCATCATACGCACACGGACTTGGATAAATTTTACTGTAGATCTTACACGTGGATTGTGTAATAATATGTATATAATATGGATATCAAACATGATCTTTCCATAAATAGTTTACGGTGTATCAAATTGGGGTGGTGGGGTGGTGTTAGAGACACACACACGCACATAC
>JACSZP010050449.1:0-29209 GCA_016161895.1 Pinna nobilis | reverse complement strand
ATAGAGACAAATTCTTTGTACAAGCTTGAATGTTACCATAGGCTGAATAAATGATTTTGATATTCCTGTCAACATTTGTCCAGAACTGTCGTTATTATAAGACTGACGTTTTTTAGAATTCAGAAATTTTGACCTGTGTCAAGGACTTTAATCTTGTTTTTGTTGTTACAGCAGAGATTATAGTAGAGCCCCTTGATAGAGCATTTAACTAGAGACTTCAGAGACCAGGGTTTGACTCCTTAGCTGTGGCATGACTATTTTCTGTCTCTAGGTTGAGACAGCAAGAATTGATGACCCATTAAATTACGTAGCCTTACATGGTAAGGAATGTTTGCCTTCATATTGTGAGGTCATGTTTGGTGGGCAAAGATGGCTGCATTTTCTTTTCCCCTTCAGATGAGAGAGTAGAAAATGAGGTCCAGTGTCACAGCAGGTGTTGGCATGATGAAGAGCCCTCACTTCTCAATGGCTGAAAGTGCCAAGCACAAGCAAAAGTAGCCCTTCACTGGTATTCATTGACGTCTCCATATAAGTAAAAAATTTGAATAAGACATTACACAACAGAATACTATAAATAAAGCAAAGAATAAACTTCCTACTCTGACTACAGCATTTAATGATTGCAAAGTTAGATAGGAATGGAACAGTTTTGGATATCAACAGTTCAAACCAGGATAAAGTACATAATAAAATCATACTATCCATGAGAACAGAGATTACACTGCACAGCAGATGTTATCAGTAGCAAGGTATATGTGATTTATGTAAATCAAGGAGGAGTTATTTAGTTGTCATGACTTTGTGGCTTTCACTTCAGATCCTATCTGTTAATCTCCAGTGTTCAGAATGAATATTTTATCACACTAACAACCAAAAACAGTCTGATCAATGGGTTTTCATTTTCAGATAAAATAAATCTTTGGTAAGTGTTGATATAGATGTACTACAGTTCAAGTAGATAAGATTTTTCCAAAAAAAGAAAAGGTAGAGGGGGTCTTTGTCAAGGGAAAGAGCAAAAAGGGTCACATACATTTTTATGACAGGTGGTCTCTTAATTCAGGTGATTTATATAGGAAAATACCATTTTTGAAACCATTCGTTTAGGTCACATAAGACAGGTTTTCCTTTAATTCAGTGGGTTGCTAAGGCAGGTTACACTGTACTTTAAAGATGAACTTTGAAGGAATTATGATGAACACTCGAGCTGATACATGCAGGTACAGAAGGTTGTAAGAGAACATGCACACACAAAGCACATGTGATAACATATAACAATAAATATTATATTCCTTTCTTGATGTATTTTGTATGAAAATGGGTAAAATGTACAGTATCATTCTATTATTGAATAATTCATAGATACATAAAAGATATACTAATGTAGCTACAAAAAGTAGTGTCCTACATGTACATTGTATGTAGATGTCATACATAGAGAACTACACAATATGACACCTTTATTTTCAAGCAGTACGTACAATGTAGGCCTACATATGTTTAGAAAGAGACTATTTAAGCCGGTTTTGATTTTTTGTGACATTCATTCTTTGCATGACCTCTGTCTCCATGCCCTATTGTTCTGTCAAACAAGCTCGTCATTCTTATCTGGGTGAAAATGTACTCCAACGTTTGTAGAGGCACTCTGTAAACCATAGTCAAATTATTGACACAGCCTTTTGTTGGATTTGTGCACTTGTGTTTTGAAATAATTTCCTTTGCCAAATACTCATTGACTTTGTACTTATTATATTGTGTATGTAGTAACAATCCATATCAAGTGTTTTGTGAAATCAGAGTTTGGTTAAACTTAACTATAATGCATAAATTGTTTTTGTTTCATTATGGTCTTAAGTTCAGTCGTGCATTACTTATTGCAAAATGTATAGTGAGCAGTGATGGCTCTGTGGAAGCATGCTTGCTATCTACTCTGGGCACTGTAAAATTAAGAATTTACTTAAGTTTGAGAATTTTCTCAACTTCAGAGTCTCGGCCAATTTGATTTCAGTGTGGAGTTGAGAAAATTCTTAGACTTAGATTTCTATGGTGCAAAGCCCAGGGTTGGGCACCAAAAAACTTTAAAATATTAAGTCTGAGAATCCAGTCTCTCGGCCAATCAGAATTCAGGATGAGTTGGATTTGAGAATCTTTTCAGACTTAATTAAATTCACAAGTTTTATGGTGCCCCACCTAGATCTTGAGGTCTTGGGTTTGATTCTGATTAATTGCCAGATACGGTTGGCTTTTCCTGTTTCTTAGTAATTGATTTAGTAAATATGGTTTGTAGCTTAAACAGTGTTGTAGTTGCAGAAGTGATACTGTGTGATTTTTTCTCTCTTTTTGTGTAAAGTGTCATTTACGTGTATATTGTCTTTGTACTGCTTAAATGCCTCACTTAACACTTTACTGTACACACCACTGAATGTAATAGACTGGTCTAAGGCAATGAAAAATAACGTACCATTTTGATACTTGGGATTGAAGGAATGTCAATGAGGCCATTGATGGTTTGAAGATAGCACTGGTCCACCAAGCCACAATTGGAGCATATGCAGTTAGATGGTCAACTTTGTAACTAAATGTATGATTGTAAGTCTACTGTTTGGTAATACATTTGTTACATCAAAAGACAATTCAAGAAAGTGGTTTTTTTACTTGCATGGTAAGGCATTGAAATCTTTTTGTAAAATGTTCTCTTGTCTGAAACTAATTTGTGCAACGGTAAATTTTACAGCAGTATAAATACATGTCAACAAAGTTTTCTATGTCAGCTCCAGAAAGGGTGGCGGTACTATGTTTTCAGAATGGTAGTTTTCTTGTGACACAAGTGTCTTTGTAACTTAATGGTGTGCTCTAGGACTACCAGTCANNGTCAACCTGACATGGTCATATGAGTGAAATATTCTCAAGTGGCATAAAACAGTATCAAACCAAATCAATACTGAGTGTGACAACAAAACTGCCTCATAGCATAAGAAACAGTATGGGTAGGGCTTTAATGTCTTATTCTTTAATCTGTATATCTTTGTTTTTTTTATTTACCTTTCAAAGCTGATCAGCTGCTGACTTTAGACAAAAAAACGTTAAAATCAAATCCCTAGGACAGCAGTTGATGAATTACTGATTGTTTATCTTTGTTTACAAGTGGTGTTAAAGCGTATCCTATCTACTTAAGGTGTTGACATTATGGACACAGGCTTGTTGCATTGTTTCTAATGCTAGAACTATTTATAGCGCACTTGTTGAACAGTTTATAGGTATAATGTGTATAGGTAATAGAGAAGAATTACCGGTAAGCTGTTCAAGTGTGATGTATCCTATAGGGAAGACTGATCCATAGTAAAGAAAAAAATTAAGAAAATTTAAAATCCCTTAGACTGTAATTAGTCACACTTTTATGAATATGTGGCAACTATGTATAGATAATCGTGCCTTTTTATTGCTGTTCTAGTATTGACAGGTTCTATTGAAAATGACGTTTTTTGTTTGCACAACTACTTACGTAGCTCTCAGTTCCAACATGATCTTATATTGATCTGTGTATAGTGGTATGGTGGTGTTACATAGGCACGACACCAGCTGATGAAAGTACATGTATATTGCAAAGTGTAGTTCATGTTCAGGGGATATCTTAAATGCCGTTTGATGTGGACTCTAAAGTGGAATAATTATTGAGGCTTTATCTCTTCTGAATGTACATACCGGTACATGTATATCATCAGGATATAAGATTTTAAAGTAAAAAGCAGGTATCAAGAAGGACTAGAAACAATCAGCATGTTGAAATTGATTCTGGTTCTTTATCAGAAGTGATTAACAGTACATGGCCCTATGGATATCTTGACTGGAGCTACGTAGGTGTTTGTGTAACAGTATTTTTCTCTCTCCACATGGATTATTCTTCTGAAGGTAATTATAGATTTATAATTTGGCACAAAGGGTAAACTGTTTGAATACAATAGGTCAAATATATGATCACGATATAGATTAATCGAGTCATCGTACCAGTGTTAATTATTTATTATAGTAATAACTGTTTAAGTGTGGACAATGTGGATTATATTAATATTTTAAAAAACTTTTGCACCTGGTTAGCACCAGTGTATATAAATATTTACTGTTGTCATCTGTGATATGATCCTCACAGAGCACTCATGTGTCCAGGTGCATGATATTTACATGTACAGGTGTACTGTAAAACTTTGCTTTTTTATTTTTTATACATATACTTGTTATAAATATTTTTATACTTGTTTTAAGTGCCACTTTCAACATGATTTCAGTTACATCATAATGGCTCCACAGATTTAGGCCTATTTTATGGGTCTTAATATATTATGCAATGAGTGATCTTCAGTATGCCTGTAGTCAGTCCATGACCTCACCTTTTGAGTTTTGTTCTGAAACAGTTACAGGCTCTCTACACATACATGTTGTACAAATGTAGCAGTCTTGAATTGAATACCATATCCTAGGGCTTCAAGTACATGTAATTATTGTTAGTTGTTGTTGTTGCGTTGTTGTTACTCAAGAATATTTCACTCATATGGAGACGTCACCGTGTGCCGGTGAAGGGCGACAAATTTTGCCTGTGCTCCGCACTGCTCAACCGCGGAGTGGCGACTGCGGGAATCGAACCCCGGACCCCTCGGCTTGAAGTCGAACACACTAACCACGTGGCCACAGAGGCCCCAATTATTGTTAGTACAAATGTACTAGCTCCACAACACTTACAAAAGTAACACTATATCCCATTCCACATACATGTATATCATATGTAATACTTGTACATGAACATCTCATACTCGTTTTAACCACTGTTGTCAAGAAACAGTAGAAAACCTACATGTAGATCCATTGTCACAAGTAGGTGCTGGCCATGGGGCCTCCGTGGCCGAGTGGTTAGCGTGTTCAACTTCGAATTGAACGGTCCAACTACGACCAGCAGTGCCGAGCATAGGCAAAATTTGTCGCCCTTCATCGGTACAGGGTGACGTCTCCATATGAGTGAAATATTCTTGAGTGGGACGTCAAACAACAATGCAACAACAAGAGGTGCTGGCCATAAAAGAAAACTCACTGCTCAATGTCCATAAGTGCTAAGTATAGACCAAAACTTTAAGCCTTCATTGGCATTCAGTGACGTCTTTTTAAGAAGGAAATATTCTGTAGTTAAATGTTAAACAACTACACTAGTAGTGCTGTCACATCCTTAGCAGTTGGAATTGTTGTTAGTAAAGTATATTAATTGAAAGTTGTCAATTTCTTGATTGTCAAACAAGTAACAATAAAAGGAGGCATATGCCTCATAAACAACATAACTGTTAAAGTGATACATGTATCATAAACAACATAATTGTTAAAGTGATATATGAAGTGTTATTATGGAGATTTCTACCTCAAAACATTTTATAGATTTTAGTCCTCTTATACGAATGAAAGTGTACACAGTACAGTTTTCTTTCTTTTCCCGTGGGGACATGTAAAATGTGACCACCTCAATGATCCAGTAGTTAAGAACGTCTCCTCATGTATGGAAAGTCCACATTCATATCTGGTTCTAGACAAACCTACATTATGACAGAACCTTCACTATCAATGGCCCTCTGTGTTGAACTTAAACCAACTTCTGAAGCCTGTCACAGGCATTCGGTGACATCTCTAAATAGATGAAGTCATTCGAGTTTGATGTTAAAAAAAACAAAACAAAATCAAAAATTTGTTTCCTATATAGGGCACAGCCAGTGACTTTTAATAACACTACCTGTACTTTTGTGTGAGGAAAACTCTTATCAACTGTGTTGGTTTTTAATTCACTCAGAATTTGATCTGAGTATAATGACATAGTTTGATTCAAAGTTGTTGCATATTTCTAAATTCAATCACTGTATTTAAATTTTCTTATTGATGGCACCTGATTCTTGATTCTTGTGTAATAGAAGTACAAGGATAGATTTAAAATTTACCAGTGGACAATGCATCAAGAATTGATTATTAATCACTCGAGTCCAATTAAAGTACATGTACTTGTCTCTTGGGCAAGAGGACCAAATTTGATTTCAGATCTTGAAAGACCTAATACATATACATCAAAATTAGATTGCAACTATTGTTCACCCAGGTACCGTATTAATGACATCTGAAGCGAGTGTTGCAGATTGTTCAAAGTACGCTCATCAGGTCCTTGAGTATGGCGGTACCACTGTGCTATTTCATAATTACCTACAATACTATCTGCATACTATAATTCTCTCCTGTCACCCTATTTCAATTATTTATATAGCAATTATTGATTAAGTTAGAATGATTTACAGGTAAATTTCCAAATAAATATTACTTACTGATATAAGGAATCTCTATAGACAACCACACTATAGTCTAATGTTTGGTGCACGTTGCATTTATCCTACTTGGTGTGCCATGCTCTGAAGTATTCCCATCCAGACCTAAGTCCAAATTGTACTGATAGTGGCATTTTTGAACTGATAGGAAAAGATTGTGGCCCCAGAGCAAACTCTGATTTTAAAAAGTGGATTTTCTAGTCACTCTTTCTGAGGAAGTAATTAGAGGGAATCTTCCCCAAATTCTGCATGAAGGTTCCCCTGGGGTATTTTATTTTACATACCATGATTTAGAACTGATATGAAAAATAAATGGGGTACCAAAGGGGCACTTAGTTTTTTAAAGGTGAATCTCATTATCATTATTTCTGAGAAAGTACATACTGAAGGGATCTTCCCTAAATCTTGCATGCAGATTCTCCTTGGGGTTTAGATTTGCAAACCACACTTTGTGACTGATCAGAAATAGAATTAGGGACAAAAAGGGGGGGGGGCTTAGGTTGAAAGTATACTGAAGGATTTGATAGAGAAAGAATGATGCTCACATTGGGGTAATTCAGATTTTGATATGTAGATGTATTGCACTTAGGTCGTCAATAAAATGAAAAGAAGAAGGGGAAAGAGTAGTTTGTCATATGTCTATTTAAGATCTAACAATGGTGGGCATCAATGGTGGGCATTTTTATAGAATCTCTTGACTAGGGAGGGTACTGAATTAAATGGTACCTAAACTTCTAAGTGATCCTAAAAACTGAGCATACATTAATATTTGATTCCACATACTAACATTCACTTGCATAGATCTTTATATACCGATAATCATATGATGTTAATACTATCAAATGGATTTCAAAACAAACACTAAATAAACATAGTTTACAAAATGAAACAAAATCTTTTTTTTTTTGTATTGTATATAGGACACAGCCTGACTTTAACAGTACATGTAGGGTACTTTAATGGTGAAAATCTAATTATTTGTGTGAAGTACATGTAAATTAGATTTGTATGTAGGCCTATAGTCTTTTCTTGTAAGATGACACCTGATGCCAGTGTAGAATTAAAGACTTTAAATTCATCTGCATACATTATATCAGAAAATTATTCACTGGCATTCAACAAAATGTTTTGAGATAAGAATATTTTACATAGCATGTGGTATTACTGACTTCATTCAGGAATAAAAGATATCCTTTTCTTCATTAAAGGATTATTATACAGGAATTTGTTTAGGTGAATTCTTTATGCAGGTCTTTACCGGTCATCTAATCTCACCTTTGAATTTCTTCTGTGTGGATTCTTGTTTTGTGAGAAAGTGTGCCAGTGTACTCGCAGATGGCTTGTGACCCCTACCCATGTACCACTGCAGCTGGGGTTTATTCACACTTTAAACTGTGTCATCATTTGGCTGAAAGAACATTGGATATGACATTAAATGAAACAAAAGTTACATGAAATATGCCATGATAGTTGTCCATTTTCTTAGTCACTTGCCTTATGACATTTTGTTTCATCGATCAGTACACAGAACTTAGAGGAGTGTACTTTAGATTGGTATAAACTAGTAATTAGCAATCCTTTTGATATCCAGTATTTGTTCTTTATGGTCATTTAACTTTGTAGTAAGATTAGATGTGTGAATGTTCTGTCAACAGAATTCACAAGATTTGCATAGTAGGCCTATAATGTGATAAAATGTAAAATTAAACTTATTTGTAATTTGAGAACTTTTCACACTTGAAATTTCTTTGCTTTTCATTTGCAATATTGTAACTATATATAGAGATTTTTGAGGAGGGAATGCAAATATTTGATCAAATGTCTATACTGGTATATGTTAATTTAATTTATACTGAATAGAGTAATATAGATGCATTATTATTATTCTCCCGACCATAAAATGGCCAGGGCATTTAGCCTCACCCATGTTTCATTCCTCTGTCATTCTATCTTTCTGTCATAATTCAGTTGCCATTCATTTTCTCAGCCATACAAGGGCATTTGAATATGAATTTGGTACTTAGATCTGCCAGGAGAACACACACATCAAGTTCATATTTGGAGGGGATTAAAATAATTTTTCGCAAATTTATGCCCCTTAGACCTTAGCAAATTTAATCAAAGTTTATTTCTAATTTTTGCTGCAAGCAGAGGCATTCTTGTCTTTCTGACACAGTTATATAGTCTTTTTTCAAACATATATATTTAGAACATCAGTTCTGAACTTCAAAACCACATCTCTTAATACTGTAATATAATATTTGATAGGGATATTTATGTTGTTCTAGTTTGTTTTATTTGTGTTGTATGACTCTCTCGTAATGTAGTTTTATGATGTCCCGGTGGCATGAAGCTGATGCTAGCCTTCATAATTTTAATCTTTGTGATAAACTTGTAGCAGTGAAATGAGAGATCTTGGCTGGCTGATTGTATTGTTGTCTAACATCTCACTAATATCTTTCACTTACATGACGACATCACCACTGCTGTTGAAGTATGACATATTTGGTCTTTGTTCCACACTTCTGGACATTGAGCAGTGAGGGCTCTGTAGCAGGCAGACACTTACTGTAACAAAGGACCTCAGTTTAACTTTCATTTGAAGGACAAGGAAAACCAACCATAGCATGACACAGATTCAAACCCATCACCTCACAATCCACCTCCACAAATGTACAAACCACTGAGCCATGAAAGCCTCGCAATGAGGGCTGTGTCAAGCTACCCTTGCCATGGGACCTCCAGAGTATGGGAAAGACTTCATACTGCATGGTGGCATCTAAGTCTAATGGGGATAGTACACAGTCTAACCTACCTTAGCAACACTGAATTAAAGGGAAACCTGTCTTATGTGACCTAAATGTGTGGTTCCCAAAATGGGTTTTTCCTATATAAGTCACCTGAATTAAGAGACCACCTGTCATATGTGACTCTTTTTGCTCCTTCCCTTGAATGGTCTCTTAAAACAGGTTCGACTGTAGTAACATTAGGGAGAGAGATTATCAGTCTTAATTATATACATTTACATTACCTATGTCCAAAAGAAGACAGGGAAATCAATGTTATAGAGGACGTTCACAGAAGCCAACTGATAAGAATAAATATAAATCAATATCAACTGGATTTCAGCTGAACTGTATACCTGTGTGAACACAGTAAAAAGAAAAGAAATACATTATATATGTTGTTGTGTATGTTTATGTGGATCCAGTTAGGGGGACTAGAGGTAGTTGTCCCTCCGTCTAGAATTTACAAAGTATTTACCATCGTGACTACATTTTTTTCACCTGCCACAAGTTTTAACCCCCTCCCCCCCACCCCTCAATAAAAATTCCTGGATCTACATGTGCGTGTGTCTGTCTTTTTTTCCCAAACAGATGAAATAATGGCTAATAAAGAATGAAAGATTTTTTTTCTAGCAGAAATATTTGTTCTAGTAGAATTATTTGATGTTTCAATAATATAACTTGTTGATACAGAGTTGTGGTGTATTTCTGACACATTATTTTTTTATGTATTTGTAGGCAATACCAAGAAGTTTTTGTACACTGGCCCCAAACGTGAGGAACAGCCAGAGGATCAATGGATATTTACTCCACGTAAAAATGAATCACCGAGGGCCAGTACGTATTTACAACCTCATTTCTAACTCTGCTGCCTGGAATGAATAGATAGTCCAATTGTATTTTGAGAGTCATTCACCCTCAATGGTTTCATGAAATATGCGAGAAAAAACAGTCATTGGATACTAGATATTTCAAACAGTAATGTACAGGATTTTAAAAAGTAGTCAGAAAAGGAGTGTGCAAAGTCATTACCGCCAAATGTGAAAATGTGATAAAAAATCTTTTAAAAAATACTAAATGCTGTATTTACTTACAAATGAATTTTTAAGGTTTTTTTTTATCAGGTCAATAGCATCCTTAGCTTTGCACATGCAGTTAATCTTATATCTATTTTAAAACTTGTTAATTTTTTCTTCAAACCTGTACATACCATTAAATTTAGTTAATAGATAGTTCAGAAGTTTTATTGTTGTTTGAAATGGTCACTTAATTTATGGACCACCCTGTATTTGTTGTATTTGTCTCTTTTCACTTGACAATGCAGCAAAAGCTCACAAT
Source organism: Pinna nobilis (assembly GCA_016161895.1). Taxonomy (NCBI): domain Eukaryota; kingdom Metazoa; phylum Mollusca; class Bivalvia; order Pterioida; family Pinnidae; genus Pinna; species Pinna nobilis. The sequence goes on along the minus strand of JACSZP010050449.1, from coordinate 18,747 downwards.
TTACCCTTCCACCATCATAGACCAGAATGGACTGGCTTAAGATAATGGAAAAGAGGTACAAATGTACCATTTAACCCTTTCAGCCCCAAGTATCAAAATGGTATGATCTTTTCTATTGTCTCAGACCAATCTATCATGGTGTGTGGTGTTAAAAGGGTTAATCAGTAGAGTTGGTGTATAACAAATTGTCTTAAAGCAAATTCAGTCCTATGATTAAGAGGAATAAAATCCCAGAAAAGAATGACTTATAACAAAGTCAAAAGTCAATCTCCTTTGACTTCTTTATAGACCAACTCCAATGTACTTGGGGTTGAAAGGGTTTAGGTAAACTACCTGTATGTCTTAGGTACTAAGATTGGTTCGATTACTTAGGTGGTCTCTTAATTGAGGTCAAAACAATGTAGATTTGTAGTGGATAGTCTGTATTTTTGGCGATCTCACATACAGTCAAAAAAGTCATATTACAGAAAAGCAGCATTTTGGTAATGATGGGTTAAGTAAGGAAATCTCTGAGTCTCTGGGACATAGTATCAGTAAATACTGTGCCCCATAATTGCTGCCATTCATAGGCACCTGTTTTAATGTTTATGTCATCCTGTTTCAGGGCCCCAGTTTGATATGGAAGATGTCTGGAGCATCAAGAAGAATGTGTCTATAAGTGGTGGGAAGTCCAAACAAGGGTCAGATGGGCTAAATCTGAAGGCTAACACTACCTATTACTCCAGATATGGTGGCATTGGAGGTGAGTATGTCATCACTGAACATGGAGGCACATTGTAGTAGGAGTGTATCTTATGCAAGAGTGTTGGGGGGGGGGCATTGAGGAGGAAGTAAGTAAGGTATAGAAAACTGTATAAAGATAGAGTAGGTCATAATAGGGAGATTCAAAGATTTATATATTTAGGAATTGGAATACATTCCTCTAAATTCATTCATATTGATATGGTTTATAATTATTGTTGCAAAGTTGTTGTCCAAATCCTTGAATCTTGGATATTTACTGTAGGGTTATTTTCTCATTTCACTGATATTTATTAAACCCTTTCCAGTCTTGTTATTGGATGTTAATACTCCAGATGGTTTATTGGACTTCTGTAGATAAAAGTCTTGCACTGAAGATAATAAATTTCCTATCTCAGGTTTATGCCCATTTAAGGTTTTGATTAATCATAGTCATTTCCAAAAGTGTGCCACTAGTTTCCTTGCAGATTTTCAGTGGTCTTCATCATTTATAGCCAGGATTTCTCCTCCACCATTAAAATTGTAACACTATATGAGTAAATGACTATTGAGCATGATATAAACAATATAAGATAAAACAAATCAAAGAAATAAAAAAATAACAAAAAATCAGACGCTATCATATGACTGAAGATTGTTGAACTTTGTATCTAACATCAGAACAACATAAACAAGCTATTCTTGTTATTTAAAAAAGTCAGCTGAAAATATATGCACTTAAGTTTATGCTGTTGTTTCAGTCTATATGGTCATACATTGATGCTGTTGTTTCAGCCTATATGGTCATTTTGATTTGATTCACTGTCACACAAACCTCTACAGACCACTTATGAAAACAGACACATGTGTCCTTTTTATATCTTCATATTTTAAGTTTTCTTAACCGAGGTAAGATTTAAAGGTGTCATTATAAACAGGTGCCCTTTATACAGAGATGGCCTTTAAGGCAAGTTTGGCTGTATTTTATGAGGATATTTGTGATAGTGGCTTTTGTCACGATTTAGTTTTGTTAAAGTTTCTTGTTATACTTTATCTATCATTATACTTTGTTTATCTTTAATTCATTTTTTACAGAAAAGAATGATGGGGGCAATTATGGATCTACAAGCAAAGGTGCCAATAACCAAGGTAGATACATATGAAAGATCAAAAGGAAGTTAATACTGTATAAAGAGAAATTTTTGCTTGTTTTATTTTTGCCCTTTTCGTCGTCATCATCAATAAACGAATACAAACCTGGGCAAATTCAAGATGTTTAATTCATTAAATAGAATCATAACGAGATTGGGCAAATTTAACACTGGAAGTACATTAGGGTGAAAATAACATGAGGCGAAAATAACCCTGTATACAGTACATCAAATGAAATCAATTATAGATTCCAACTTGTTGATGGGAAATGAGGCTTAAACAAAGAAACTTTAAAAAACCAATCCTTCCAAAAAGCATTCCTGTACTGATCATATTGAAAAATTCTGACTTTTCTTAATTCATATATAGAATAACTTCTAAATCCTGATCCTTCTGAATTCCAAACACCTTACCAATTTTCATAATAGAAACATGGTAGTTTACTGTGAATACCTTCCAAATACCAGCCTTACTTGTGTCGATCTCCCGAAACTATTGAACAATAAAAAGATATTCTAGCTAACAATATTTGCCTTTCATGGCTATTGGGGTTTAACTGTTATTTTACACAAAAAAAAACAAGAGTGTACCACACTTTAATCCCTGAAAGATTTTCATTTGTACCCTAGTTTAATATGAGCACTCGAAATACAATTTCACGAACACCCAAAATTTAATAAATTAGCACGCTAATTTCAACTCAGAGCGCCCCAAATTCAATTCACACTGGCCCCAAATAATTAAACATTTTGCTGGATCCAACATGGGCGCCAGCAATACTATTACACTTATGTATTATGTATTGTCACCCTTCCAAATACCATGTCTTTGTTTTTAAATGTCAATACACGATTTTTATCTCTGACAGTATATCCCTGATCAGGGGGGTATTTATTTTTTTTTGTATCAACTATCTGGTGGGCCTGAACAAAGGGAAGCAACTCTAACCACTCTGTCTATTGCTTTTAATACATTTGCATCCTTATCCAAAATTGAACATATTGAAAATATTTTGCCGAAGTTGCCTGTGAATATTAAGCTTGTATAAACTAATCCAGAACAAGATATATACAGTAACTGTAAACTTCACAATTAAGGAACATTGTTAAAAATTGACAATTTGAAATTTACAGAGTAAAAAAATGTAGCCAAAGCATGAGAAATTTGATAATACCCAAGTAAAAAAAATGTGCTGGTATACTGTTAACCAACTTATTTCTGCGGCTACTATATTTTGCGAATTTGTCATTAAAAAAATGTTTGCGTTATATATACGTGTTATTCCTGTATGTTACGAAATACATTTGCGGCTATTTAAATTTGTGATGTTGACAATTTGCAAACATCACGAATATAAATCACGCGCAGAAATAAGTTGGTTTACAGTATTCTTTAATAAACAAATTAAATTTTGAATTCAAAACCAAGAACAGATTAGAATTGATAACTTTAGACAGACTTCTTAGAATCCGACCATTTAAAAACTAGACAAATTTCATGCTGTGAATGAGGACCATTTTCAAGAAGTAAATATAAATAGCCAGATTCACATGTATCATTATTTTCTGTACTGAAACTTAATAGTCTGGCCAACTTGATACTTTTCTGATGACTAAGTTCTATATGATAATAAAACCCTTTTGAGTATTTTGAGCTGACACAAGTCTCGTCCAGGTAATACATCTTTCTCTCAGATTGAATCTTTTCTGTCTCATGTATTATTAAGATATGTATTTTGTTATCACACTTAACTTGATGCACATCTTCAGTTGAGCCTCATCAATTCGGTGCCAATTATCCAGATGCTTTACCTTCCAAACAAAATTACCTATGAACAGGGGCCTCCATGGCCGAGTGGTTAGCGTGTTCCACTGTGAATCGGAAGATCTGGGTTCGAGCTGCGTAGTGCCACTCTGCGGTTGGCCGTCCCTGTCTTTCGGATGAGACAGTAAAAACCGAGAACCTGTGTCACAGTAGGTGTTGGCATGTTTAAGTACCCTCCCTGCTCTACGGCCAGCAGTGCCGAGCATAGGCAAAATTTGCAGCCCTTCACCGGCACATGGTGATGTCTCCATATGAGTGAAATATTCTTGAGTGGGACGTCAAACAAAAATACCGTACCACCTATGAACAGAATTTTTGATTTGTTGTTATAGATTGACAGTTTGCTTGGGAACAAAGGTGCCAGGATTAATGAGGCTCTACTGTACCTATTTCATTCCTTACATGTATGTGTGTACACTCCTGTACAAATGCTTCACAATGGTTCTCTGTATTTTGGTTCTGTAGGTGTGTCTAACCAGACTTGGAACTCTAACTACACAAATAAAAGTTTCAGTTACTCCAGTAACAACTTTCAAACTCCAAGATCATCTCAGCAGATGCCAAACAGTAGAAGTAACAGTCAGGCTTTCTCACCATACTCAAATAATGACTCCTCCATGTGGTGATGTTATGTATATTGTGTAGCTTTAAGTTGACAAGTTGTCATGGTGATATGACACAGAATATGTGTTAAATTCTTTCTGCAAGTTATCTTGCCAATTGTACATGTATGCAGATTCATCATACATGGAAATGTAATTTTTTTGTGGCTATATGAATATGAATAATGTGGCATATTTAAGCTGTTTGGCATATTGAGTTCTGCTTCCAGAATAATGTTAGTGCGAGTCCATAGAAACAGTCCTATCTGCCCATCTCTCCATCAGCTGGTCTAGGCTATTACCTCTTCAAGGAAACTTTGTTCCAGTTAGTCTTTTGCAGAAGTATTACATGTATCCATGGTCCATGGGTACTTCTTTACAGTGACGCAAGGTCATACCTACAAGGTCATGACCAATGCACTGACTTGCTATCTTCTTGACCCAGCCATTAATTTTTTTATAGAAATTATGTTCCTGGTTAAACTTTATATACTTCTTGTATATGACCCAATGGTTTATCATTGTGTCAAAGCAAGGTCATAAATCCAAGGTAAAGGTCACTGTGACTGTACATTTAATACTTATGTCTTGAATTTTGTATACAGTGGGTCAGATCTTAAATTGAAACTTTACTTGGGTGTTGTGGACATACTTACACACTTGACATATGGCTATTCTTCGAACTTGGGTCAATTTTTATTTTTACTTCAAAGTGAATATCACAATGCCTGAAATATTAGGGTTTAATGCCACAGCTTTAGATTCTTCATAGTAAATTAGATAAGATTAGAGTATTTCACACATGTTGCCAATTGCCCAATAGTGTGTCAAGGCTTGCTAGAAGGTCATATATAGTACATGTTGAATCTTTTCAAAATTGTTGCCTATTTCTCATTGGTGTGCCATGAATTTTTGTAATATTTTTTATGCTTAAGCTCTAATTTCACATTTTGCTATCATAAAAGATAGTTAACATATGATAAAAGCAACTTTGAACATAGCCTCAGAAGAATAGTAAGTATTTTGTAATTTGCCTTGTTTACAAAATTCTTTGGTGCAAACTTATGTGGTGGGGTATTAGGTCTACTGGTAACATACTTGCCAAGTCTCCCCCATCAATAGGGATACTCACTATTTTTATGTAAAATTTTAGTAATTACAGAAGAAAAATGCATTTCTCCTCCCATGAGGAATTTGAATTTCCCCATTAATTCTAAGTAAGATTTAGCCCCCCCCTTTTGTGATTGAAAATCCTTTCTCACAGAATTTGTTCAAGGTTGGCAAGTATATACAACTCAGTCTAGGCTCATCCTCAATGTTTGTCTTCTTCAGAATTTGACTAAATTTTACACAAATACTAGGGGCCTACTTGCAATACATGCTTTTAGACCAATGACACTCAAGATCATATTGGAAAAGTCAAAGCTATTATTACTATTACGGTAGCATCCATAAGTTTTACTGATATTCTTTATCCGATGTTTTATTCTTTTGCCATAAAGATATATAACTCTATAAACATAGGCATATTTTTGTACATGTTGTGTATATAAAATTTGCCATAAATTCTACAGGCCTATTATGAAACATTTTAATCAAATTGATTTATATACCTAATTTTGATAGTGTTAGAACAGAGGAAGTGCTATTGGTAGTATTCTTAACCCTTTCAACCCCAAGTATCAGAATGATGTGCCGATTGCTATTGTCTGAGAACAGTCCATTACATTCTATGGTGTTGAAAGGGTTAACTGAATGTCGACCATAAAGTTGGCAAGTAATGTGTTGCATGTGCCTTTATATGTCTGTGATAAATATTTAAATCATTGTATACCTTTTAACTACATGCGGGTTAGTAATCTCCTTCAAATCTGTGGACTATTTATTCTGTATGATGTCAGATCTGATTTAGTACCATAGATCTGAGAGCCTGGCTGGTGGAATGGCGACAGTCTTTATGTTGAATATTGTACCATGTGATAATGTTTACAGTGTGGCCAAAGCAGAGGGTTTTCTGAATCATTGTGTCATATATTTATCACTTGTAAAGATAAGCCTATGTAATGTGGCAGGGTTTAATACATACAATTAATATGTACAACTTTCATATAGGATTTGTAGAAATTTGTTTTATGAAAAAGAAAGGTTGTTTTCAGTTATTATCATTTTGGGATTTTGACATCTAGGTCTTCTAGTGATTTGTCACAAGAGTTGAATTTTGTGTTGCTTTTTCACAGTTACTATATTTACTTTTAATATTCGGGTTCAGATGTGGGTCATTGTGTCACTTTGTCCATTTATCTATCTCATTATAGCATAGCATAAACTTCTACGTTGCTCAGTACTTTTGAAATCGTAGATTTTAAGCTTACAGTTTTTGACATGAGTTATCTACCTTTCGTTTATCTATATGGTTGTTGACTGGGTGTAACAATGCTTCACAAACACATTTTGTTTGGAATAACAAACACCTTAATCCTCCCCACATCTATAGATCTTCTCTTTAACTCTACACATCTTTTCATTGTATCATTTACTGCAATACTCGCATGACTTTTGATCATGTTTTATCTTTTCATTTAGGTACCTACAGATAAACCAGCTGCTAGTACTGAGGTTATTCCATGAAATAATTTGCCATTTACTAGGCATAATATTTTGTAAACAAGAATCATTGTGGGATTACTTTTGTTTTGTTTTTTTGTTTTTGGTTTATTTTTCAGGTAGAAACAAGTTATCTGAATTATTGATTCAAATGTCTTAAAAGTTCAGATATTTACACTCTTCCTCTATAGTAGGGTTACATGTTTTTACCTAATCCTGAAGTAATAATAATTTTTTTTAGTCTTTTGTTATTCGGCATAGTGCTTAACTATTATCAATTTGTTATTCTTCATCGTTTCTACGAATAAGTTTCTATTTACATGTTGTTATGAACATGAAATATATATTTGGCTACTCATTAAATGAAGGATATGTACTTTTCATTCTTATTTTTATCATTTATATTTCCCCCCACAACCTACCTGAAATATTTTTTCATTTAGTATATAGGTAACAGAATCTTCATGAAAAAAAGTTACTGCAAAGGGATCATTTTATCACATACACTCCCCATGTTCTCTTGGCCTAGTTATTGCTGTTGTAGGAATTGTTATTATACATTGGATTTTGGATTATTTCCCTTTTCCGCCATTACAACATTTGTAGTGTTGGTCTTACTATCAGATCAGACAGGTTGTAATAATGTAAAAATTCGTTACCAAGATAACACAATATCTGTTATTTATAAATCACTAAAGCCTAGTTCACATCACTGATCAACCTTGCAATTTGTTTGATTGAGAATTTAGTGGCCCTTGAATCTCATAGACAATTCGCAACAAATGTGTGCAGCTGCCCTGCAAACTGCATAAATCGCTTGAAAATGACAAAGAAAATGTGCTTGTCAAAAATATAGTTTGTGATGTTGCAACATTCCTGCAGCTTTGCAAATTGTACGAAGGTCTTAAGGCTACCATATGGAATCCATTTCCTTTCCTAAAGAATTTGGTCATAGACAGGTGTACAGCTGCTGCAAGGCTGATGTGAACTAGGTGATACAAGTACATTGTAAGGGAAATGTTTTCACAAGGGAATGATCCTCAGATGCTTGTTTTGATTGGCCATTGGATTAGTCTTATGATTATGGTAAAGTTTTGGACTCCAGTTTCATTGTGAACATAACATATTTTCACGGCTACATTTCAATAATGACATGATTCTATTCAGGGTTTTTGTTTTATTTTTATTGTGTTTTTTTTTTTTTTTCTTAGTTTTTTGCTATAGCTATCCATTGCTTTAGTGACCAGTGAATATTCTACTAACATAATTACAACCACGATTTATGTAAACAAATCTATGAAGTGAGTAAAGTTAGTACTAGCATTGTATCTCTTGGTTACTTTGACATGAAAGTATAAAAAGACAATTTGTTACCAACTTGTTCCATTTGTAGTTGTATTTATTTGTTTCGTGTTGTTTTCCCAAGATAAGTACTCAGTTGTCTTTCCAGGTTACTTAAGTTTTTGTTTGAACAAGTACATTATGTGACCCATGTTTTTCCTTGCTGATGAACTGGAATGTGTCAATAACTTTTAAAATATGAATTCATGCTTACTATGGTATAACTTGTGTCTGGATGTGAAAGAAGTCAGATTTATTTCCCTCTCTTTCTAAGTCCAGAGAAAAGGCAAAACCAAATTAAATAAATCTAAATGAATTGCATTATATTACTTAAAGGAATCACCCTTGTTGTCAAATGATTTTTTTTTCATCTGGCAAAAATTAGGAATGCATTTTACAGTCTTTTCCATCTTTCGGTTTTCATTTAAGTTACAATTAATTTTTATGGTGGAAAAGACCTTAACTGGAGGGTTCAGTATCAAAGATTCAGTGTCTCAATATTTTCTGTTGTCTCCAGTTGATGTCTATTTACTATTTGAATCACCTTTTTCCATTTCACAAATAAGTTGAAAAATTGGGGGAAACTTTTTGTTGCTAATTTCAACCAAATCATATGATGGTTAACAAAAATGTGAGTGTCTAAAATTAGTACATTGTATGGACATTTGATGCTGTCAAAATCCAGTTGTTAAACAAGTAAGTTAATTGAGAAATCAACTTGAGACAATACCTTTCTGGTACAGGCAAGTGCTTATTTCAAACACTGTAGTTTATTTTCATACAAACTTTTATATCAGAGGCTACCAGTTAGAATGCTTGTTCAGTTTAGACTTAGAATTGCTAGAACTTTTAACACTGTCATATCAGTGTGTATGCTGACAGCTTGTGCTTCACATCAGCATAGCCGGTTCAACTGGTTTTTCTTCTTTCCTTTTCACCATGTGATCAAGACCTTATTTCCTGTTTTGTGCAATAGAAATGAATGTTTGTCATTTGTTGCTGTTACACCTCTGTAAAATGTACGTTTTTTTCTCAAAAGGTTTTGGGTTTTAAGATTGACACTTACAATTTTCTGTTTGTGTGATATATTTATTTGTAAGCCCTGTATACAAGTCTCACACATGGTCCTGCTTTTTTTAGGCTGTTAATGACTCATATAACCCTGAGCTATCACAATGGACTTTTCCGGTGAATGAAAAGGATTTGTCTACATGTGACATCAGGGGTGAATGTGTTAAGTAACTGTTCTGAGAAGTATCAAACGGCCCTTTTGTCATAGGCTCATTTGAGCCTAAGTTGTGATGCAGTAATGAATATGTTCATCATTTTGGTGTGAAACAAAAACCGATACATTTTTTTGTTTTATGTTGTGTTTTTTTTTCAAATATAAATACATCTATAGAATGGAGAAATATTAACCATCTAATTATCATTTTGTGTTTAGTGTGTCTCTTTGCTACCAGTCACATGAAGACCAAATGAAACATGATTGATCCCCTATAAACCCTTGGCCATGAACTTTTCATGCTTATATAAAAGAATATTTGACCAACTACATCATTCCTTGTTCAAATTGTTCAATGTTCAGACAAACATGGCTAGGCAGAATTAAACATGTATAAGAATTAGGAGTATGAACTCTAAAGATTGTGTCCTTACCCTCTCTGCCTGTGCAGTACATGTAGTAAACATAGTTTAGATCTCTTCGATTATATTATACTCCTTTTGATTTCTTGTTCCAGACTTTTGAGGCCCGTAACTTGAATGGTAGGGGTTGACATGATTTAATGTGTGGCAGGAATACACATGTTAACTTTAACTGGGTTAAGATGCGGCTTTAAGATTTGACTTTTAAACGAGTTTTTATGAGATCTTCATGTGACATATATACATGTGGTAAAGAGGCACATTAGATATTGTTTTGAATTGGAAACATAGACTAAGTGTATTATACACTATGTGTAATGTCAGCATAATGTGCAGTAGTAGGTCACTGTTTTAGTGCTGTTAAGGTGTATGTCGTCACTGTGGTAGAAAGGCATATCAGTCTAGTCTGTAATTGTTAGACAATATATATATATAGTCTTGTTCACCGTGTTTCTGTTATACTCTGTATCCATCAATATATATACAGATGTACGATTCAGTAATAAATAGTTGTCAAATCATAGTTGTTTTGCTATTTACTGTCAATAACACTTGATTAGTTTCAGGTTTTTCTAATTCAGTGTTTAATTTCTGGACATTGTTCCTGATTTCTCTGTTGAATTATCCCAACATAAACAAAATGGAAGTCACTATTTTTGATGGGATGAAAATTGCATGGAGTTTGGAACACCCATGGAGTATAAGTCTTTCAGCCCCACTGGAACCTTAGTTAATTATGTGAGAAAGTTTGCCAGTTTACTTGTTGAAGGCCGGTGGTCTCTTCCCAGGTACATTTGTAACCTGGTTCTCTCCACCACCAATAAAACCTCGCGGCCACCATATGACTGAAGGATCGTCAAGTGTGGTGTAAAGCAGGAATAAACAGGCATATTCCTATATCCTCCTACTCCTGGTAGCTAGTACTTTCTGCATTTACACTTGATTTTGTATTTACTATAGGTTTGCATTGCCTCACACTTTGTTTATCAATCGTTGATGGTTGTATATGTATCAATCACTCTTGGTGTTTGACATAAATTTTATGTTGCAATAATCACTCATTGTGTAAGGTGCATCACTTTTTAAAAAGGTAGGTATACATAAGAACTCTGTCCTTCTATCATATCATCTTGGCTGATACTTCATCTTGTAAAAGTTCAGACGCGGACATGTACCTAATTATGGAGGATCCAAGGGTGGTCTTTTGTCCTCATCCCAAGATTACACTCTCAAAATCAACGACAGTGCATCAATTTTGAATTAATGTCATTGCTTCATTGCCTTCTCTCAACTTTCTCACTTTTTTCCTTCGCTTTTTCAAGCCCCCATAATCTGGGATTCAGGGGCATAGTTTTAATGTCCGTCTATTTGTCTATCTGTTAATCCACGGAAATTAAATCAAAATGTCTACATAACTTTGAATGGTAGGCAATAGGCATTTTATATTTTACACGAGTATTCCTTGTGACAGGACCTTTCTTTTGCTACTGAAATTACTTTCTCAGGCACATTTGATAATGTGTGACTTACCAGTTTCCTGTTATGCAAATGAACACAAAACAGTTTGCAAATTTAAATGTTTTATTTTAGATACTTTAAAATCAACCTTGTAGAGTTTTTGGATTAATACTTATTTTGTAAACATGACATTAAAATCAACAACTGTTTGTTTTAGTGCAAAGAACAACAACAGGCTAAATACAATATTGTTTAACATAATGAAAAATTTATCACAAAAATAGAATTATGGTATAAATAGGAAAATGTAAATAGAACGTTTAAAAAGAAATCCACACTGACAAAAAAATAAGTACTTTGGGAAAAAGAACACACACGTTCAAGCAAAAAATACTGATTGGTCAAAATATTGTTACCAAAATTGTAAAAAATTGTTACCAAAGTTACAGAAAATATCAAATATGTATATATTATGAAAGAATCGGTGGACGGAATATGATATAAATATTGTAAGACAATTGAAAATATTTTGGTTTAACTGCAATTCTGCAAGAAAAAATTGTAATGCTTCTCTTCTCTCTCAATGACGCACATCATTATATGATGTGACAGAGTACTAAATTGTCTTTGTTTGCCCTTGGCTGTAATATACAAAATAATGTCCATCTAGATGAGCTTAAATTGCCAGAACAAATGATAACCAGTGCATATTTCAAGTTTGTGAGAATACAAGTCAGTGGCACACACAACTCGGAAGCTAAATGCATATGGACTACATCACAGTTCAGTAGAACTTCAGTTCACAATCAAAAAGTAAACAAAAGAAAGTCAATGTTGGTACTTTTGGTTTTGATATAAGCAGTAGTCAAATCCAATTCATCCAAATAAAATTATGCAATTCACATGAAAAACACAAAGTAAAGAGTTCACATTTGATGTTGTAGTCAGTCTACTTGGTATCGCACAACAAACCAACTCCACGCAGTACCCAGTGGTCAGGGTTCTTGTTGGTCTTCAGTTGTAGTGGGAAGATGTAGGTCAGATCTGTACGCCTTGGTTTCTTGTATACAGGACAGTCATACAAGTTGGCTGTCTTGGTTGGTTTGTCAACATTGGAGGCAAATACATGAGCCACAGGAAGCAGTGTGTACAGCACTTTAGGTGTGGGTTCAATGAGGCGAGCATTACGTCTGTCCCATCCTGCTCCATCCAAGTACAAGCCATAGATGTAAACACCTGCAATGGGAAAACAACACTCATCATCGTTCATTGTTGAAGATTACATCATTAAATAATCATACACCAAGCTTCAAAGCAGTAGGCTAAACTACAATTCATGGTATGAAATGAAAGTTCCCATCACATAAAATCTACATGAAAATATCAAAGCTGTATCACTCAAAGTTCAAAAGATAAAGCCCAGGCCCAAGTTTTTTGACTGGATGGACAAGACCTTATATCTCTGTGTTTTTGCTGAAGCTGGGTACAATAAGACTCACCTTCTCCTGGTGGGGTGTGGATGTCCTCCTTCATCATGCGAGTTATTTCATTCTCCAGGACCACTGCATCTAAAGCCCAGCCTTTGTGAGCTCTGGTAATCTCCTGTCTCATTGCTGTCAAGAAGCCCTGGAAATAAACAGAGACAATATCAGCAAAAATATAGACATACATTTTATTGTTGTGGCATCAATCTAATCCATGTTTCAGAAATGAATGTATATAAATAAACATTAATTCATTCATCCCTAAAAACATGTTTGGATTCACCCTAATCAGTGATTTTCTGAGAAGTCTATTTGGATTCACCCTAATCAGTGATTTTCTGAGAAGTCTATTTGGATTCACCCTAATCAGTGATTTTCTGTGAAGTCTATTTGGATTCACCCTAATCAGTAATTTTCTGAAGAGTATTGTTTTTCAAGGATTAAAATCAGTTTTTACTATTTTATCCCAGGGATAGAAAACAGCAGCTCCACTACAGAGACTCAAACCTGTAACACCCCCAGGGACATTTCACAGAACGTTACTTTTTAAGAAGAAATTGGTTCCATAGCAGAGACAGCTGAGGTGAAATACCTATTGAGACCCCAGGAAAAAGGTATGATTATGATTCCTCAGTGTTCCCTGGGACAGAATTCAATTGACATGAAAGTCGCAGGGAGTTGGGAGGACAAATTCAAAATTGCAATCATATTGTTTAAATAATAAATAGTCATTGAGTTTACAGTAATAAGCTGAGGAGATGCACTTACAGTAGGATTGAAGAAACCAGTCATCCAGAATGAAGTAGGCCTGCCCTCAAACAGCCAAGCGTGGAACTGACTGTTTCTGTCAAGTAAATCAGTGAACCAGAAACCAAGAGTGGCCGACTCCCAAGAGATCTTCTTCCAGTTAGTAGGTACTCTGGCATCAAACATATTGTCAAGAGCATCACGTAAGTTCTCACTCATGATGATTGTACCATCAATAGCAAGTTTCAGGTCCTTCAGTGTGTTACGTACAAGGGAAATAACTTTCTGCATGCGATCAATCTCTTGACGCAGGAAAATGTTGATTGGCTGAAGATTACCCATTTTTCTGAGTCTGTCTTTAACCTACAATACAAAATATCATATTAGAGATTGTCGCTATATCACTCTTAAGATTTGAAATACTATCAAACATCTGCACCAAGCTAGTAGATATTAATCAGTTTAAACATTGGTAAATTAATCAGATTCTGATGATTGATTTTAATTAATTACTTGGACTTATAATCCCTGGACTCACCTCATGGGCAATGTAATCTTCTGGTAATTTCTCCAACATGTCATCAGCCAACCTGTAGACTACTGTCTCACGAGTCTCTCCGCCTCCGCCACCGGAGTCTTTGGGCTGAATGTTGACAATGTTGGCCAATATGTTATTGGACGTATTTGTTTGATACCTGTAGAAATTATAATAACATCATGAAATGAAACCTTTGACCGACCTCCATTTTGAAGTGATGTTTCAAGAGGTTTTATGCAATTATCTAACGTTCATTGTATTTTCTCATTAAATGCTGAAATTAATTGTTCATGTTGCAGACATATCTATTCTCAATCAAGTTTTATAAGACTGCATGCAAAACTTAACTCAATTTTCTATGTCTCCCAATCAAGTAATTAATAAAGTAGATACATGATTTAAGTCTGAAACGAATAAATCTTTCTTATGTGATATGCAAAAAGATGCATTTGATGGACCACGCCTACCGACCATGCCTGTTACATGTGGACAAATGTACCCTATATATGCTAAATATCAGTCCATACTAAGAAGTTACCAACAAAATTAAACTGATCTGGAACAAACAGATCAAAAACTGCATTTCTTAGAGTTTGGAATTTCAGGGATAATTCTATGATTTGGACATTTGGCTAGGTATAATCTAATAACTTACGTGATGTCTGCATTAGAGTGAAGACCAAAGCATTCTGGTGAGTCCATCAATGGCAAGCCCTCAATGTAGGCCTTGTACTCTACCACTGACTTACACTTGGGGATTTTGTATCCTGTAAAAAAGAAAGAATGAGTCAAAGTCATCAGATGACAGCCAATCATAATGTACAATTCACCTCACTATAGATGCAGACATAGCTAAAAATGCTTCCAAGTTGTCACAGGTCATCCTGTCTTGACCTAATTTACAAAAAGAAACATGTACCTAAAACTGCAAATAAACGTCCTATACCAGATGGAGCAATAGGGTAATAAAATGAAATGGAATAAATCCATGAAAATAGATGTTTCCTATTCTAAAATATTATCATCAAATCTGCTGTGTAGTGGAACCTGTTGTTAGATACCGGCCCTTCTGATATGCAAATTAGGTGGCTTCTCATGACAGGTTTTATTCACATGAAGTACTTATAAAGATATTCTCCTAAGACATGTTCTATTTTATAAAATACACAACATCAGAGCATTAATTAACTGTTGCTTTGCAAACAATTATGACTACAAAAGATGTAATGCTAGACTAAAACTTACCAGTGTAGAACTGGAATGAGTCAGCAAACATTGCCTCACTGAACCAGACCTTACAGTAAGTATTGAGCAAACGTTTGTCATAGTCGTCTGTTACACGACCGCCATATTGTACCTCACCAGCCATGTAACGGACTGTGTTCCAGGACACACCCTATAATAAAATCAGCAATTTATAGTCAGCGTATATTAAAGTTAAGCGCACATTTCCTAAATATGACAATGATAGCAGTCCAATCTAAGAGATCATTATGTATCAGAACACCACTCTTTTCTAACTATATACTGCAAAACTTATCATCTGGCACAATGCAGTGAATGATTTTTTTTTTATTTAGGTATAGATCTAAAATTGTTTTAAAGACAAGATTGATTTAATTCTATTCATTTCATTCATTTGTATACTATAGGATGCAAGGTTACTCATATAGTCAAGCCTCGTTAACCTTTCAACTTCCAAATGAAATTTGCTTAATTGTAGAAAGGTACTGAGCATAGCTCTTGTCTAAATTCCTTGTTTTCTTTGCGACATTTACCTTCCTATTCACACACAAAAAAAACCCTGAATTAGTACAAACCTTTTTGGGATCCATGTCGTCCAGATGGTTCTGTACAAACTGTACAGTAGATGTAAAGTCAGCCTGGTTAAACTCGTATGGAATGTTCCAACCAATAGGTCCAAACTTCCTCCTCTCTTGTACTGTAGTGTGTAAGAATGCCACACCATACAACATCGGCTTCCACTGGGGCAAGTTAGTATATTCCAGTTGTTCCTAAACAAACAAAAATGCAGTAAATCGTTCACTCTGCAAAAGGGCAAGCCTAAAATTCTAATATATCAACTGGAAGACGGTGTCGCTATGCCTTCTTGGCACCTCATTGCACCTTTTTTGTTGGGTTTACTGGTCGGGGATCAGTTCCCGTGTAGGGCAAGTAGCTGGTTGTAGTGTCATTTCACCTTTTGTATATTTCTCAATAATATATTTTTGTTTCAGTTGAGAAATTGTACATCAACTTGAGCATGATCTAAACCTTACAAAATTGTGTTCTGATTAGCCAAAATCATGCATAGCCGGCTGCTGGTTCTAGCCAGTCTCTGGTCCCTGACTGGTGCATGTTCCTTTTTATCTAATTAACTTATGTGTATCAGACATGTATGACAACATAGATACAGATAGTGGGACATCGTTTTAAATTTTTTTTCTATGTATAATACTACGTAAGGCACCAAATTGAATCTCTTACTGATGATGCATGTATCATTTATATATACCAATAAACAGGAGATAAAAAACCTCTAAGATACCTATCTCGTCTTTTTTCACAACCTGGAGCTGTTCTTACCTGTGATATCAAGTTGTAAGTTCTCTTCAAGCCAGCCTTGACACCCTGAGGTGGCTCATTAGTGAACTTGATAGAGCTCTGTAACAGGTTGATGGGGAACTTCTTGTGTTCCTCTGTCGTCATCCAGATACGGAATTTCTCATTCACCTGCTCGGCACTTACCACCTGTAAAAATAACATAACTTCTATATGTAAACTATGAAATATTCCAGGAAACTTACATTTTATTGACTCAAGGGATTTATATCAAAAACTAGCTACCAATACCACATAATCATATTACCTAATACAAAAAATATAACGAGTTATTTGTTTTATTTGTACATCTATTATAGTACATATGTATATTTGTCCAAATTGTTACTTTGCTGCATTATTGCTATCAGAAAACTAAAAATTATCAAAGGTCTGCCAGTTCAGAAGTTAGATCATTGCACTTTAAATCACAAAGCTCATTGCATGGGCCTCTGATTTGTATCTGACTTTTCTTGATTCTAGTCACTTAGAAATATTTGCCAGTCAATTTGCAAAAGGCCAGTGGTTTTTATCTGAATACCAAAGCTTTCTCCTTGAACACTTAATCTAGATACCACCATGTCTGAGCGGCAGAAAACAACATTAAAACAAAAAAGACAACAGTACTTACAGTGTCTAGACATTCATCCATAAAGTCCAGACCTAAATGGCAATTCTGCAGAAGTACCCATGCTCCTTCCTGCATGGACTGTGATATCAGACGTCTAGCATGGACTTCCTGTCCTTGTCCCATAGAGATGTAGCCACACTTTATGTTCTGTTTCTTGGCTAGAGCCATGATGTTCTCAGTAGGATCTGAACCCATGGAGAGGAAGCAGACCATTGGTGTCCTGATGTTGGATTCCTGCCACATTTCTTCCAAGTTCAAAATGACGCTCTCGGCAAACTACAAATGCACAGGAAAATTAACAAAATGGGAACATGTTGAAGCCAGTGAAGGGCTTCAATATTGGCCTACGTTTGGCAAATATGATTTTCACTGTTTCATCTAAAGAACAAGGAATGCATTTGAACCCACAACCTCCATGTCTGTAGATGGGCACTCTACTACAGAGCGATGCTAGCACTCTGTTAATCAATGACTGAGGTAGTTTTACATAAGGCCACAGTAATACGAGTTTCCAATTCTGGATCTAAACTCAAAATCAACTAAAAAAAGAAAGGAACTTTAAATTTCCAATAAAAGTTGTCAAAAGACAACAAAACTCCCTGAAAATACAGTAAAATAGGGTAAAAAATTTGCAAAAGTGGGCCAAAGTGTTAGATATCAAAGCCCTATCTTATCTGGTACAAAAAGTATAGCCCACATTAAAGCTTAGTCTACAGACTCTGTTGACAATGAAACCAACAATAATGCTGGGGTTATGACAATAGCTATCTGGACTTGTGTCTTGACAAGCTAAAAATATGTTTTTCCTGTGTAAAATCAATTACTTACTCTTTGACCCATAGCTTCTGCAATGTATGTTTTAGCCATGGGGATGGTACGGTCAGCAGACCAAGATCTGACCAGCAACAGTTTACGGAATGTGTCCAGTGTAGTGGAATAGCCATCTGGCATAGTGGCTTCCTCTGGGGCATCTTCATCAAACCATGCCTTCCAAGCCTGATAAAATATACCAAAATCAAACATCATAAACACATAACCGCACAAGCTCTAAATTACAAAAAAATAAAGCTCATTCAAAAATCAAATTTTGAAAATTTCTCACTACATATGTATTTATTCTTCTATTTGTTACTTTCCATAGAAATACAATAAACATTTTTTGAGAATGATCACAAAGAAAACCTAATGATAACCAAGTACAGTAAAACTTGTATACAAAGACCGCTCAGGGGGAAGTATAAAAACGGTCTTTATAGACAGGTGGTCTTTATATAAGGGGTCACTTCCGATCCGAACTGATATCCGAGGGAGATAACACATAATCTCTAAGTATCTTTCCTGCTGAGGTTTTATACTTCACTTGGTTGCTGTATTTCTTAATAATTTCACACATATAGG
>JACSZP010050442.1:0-16365 GCA_016161895.1 Pinna nobilis | reverse complement strand
ACATATATTTATTTTAGAGTACAAATTTGATGTTACTCTAAGGTATGTTATAGTTATCTAAGCAGTTTGTATTTGTGATTTGAACTTAGGATGACTTTCATTATTTCCTGTGGGAAATTATGCATTCGATACACGTTTCTTACCGCGAATGAAACACAACGCAATAGGTATTTTATTGACAGAACAAAGAAGTTTTCTTCTCCTTAAATGTCGCCCATGATCGCTCAAAAAGAAAAGTATGAATTTCGTCTGTCTTTAGTTATGCAGTCCTAATTGTTATCCACGAATGACGTGTATTTTCTTTGTCAACTGTACTATCTATTACTCAAAGGTAATACCAAATTAACTGACTATTAAAAAATTCTTGACGTATACAGCATTATAACATGACACAGAGGAAGTGTTGCAGAGTCTGATTCCGTGTAAATAAAAGCATATTTACGTCTCAAAATAGATACATTGATACAATGACTTTTCAATTCTTTCCAAAGCAATGGAAGATACCAGTATATAAATATGTAGTGGTGGTCTAAAGCTTACGATTTCACGGCGGAAATTGACTATGACAGCACTATATAAACTTATTGAAAAAATAAACTTTTACAACTTGTACGGACATCAAACTCACATCAAAATTTCTTACGGGATAATAAACTCAGTAAAATTTTCAAGTCTCACCAGTATTAGTTCTATATGAATAAAACATTCGACATAATTTTGACTAGACAGAAGGTATGACATACAAAATGCAAATCGATGTTTTATTATCTACCTTGTGATTCTGGTCCAACAATAAACGCAAAATAGGTCAGGACAGAAAGTTCTTAAGATTTTATGAAAACAGTAAAAAGATCAAGGATTTTTGGCAGTTTTGCACCCGTTGTTAGTTAATGATAATGGATCGTCTCCATCGATTTTGGCGAAAATTCGTCTCGCACTTATTTAATCTGAATTTGACGGTGGATCCGCGGCGGGTGTGACCGGTCAGCAGGGTAAGCTTACTCCTCCATGTTACCTGGTCCCATCTCTGGGTTTTCAGAGGTCCGTGCTTGTCCAATATTCACAGAATTTGTATATTGTCTTCTAAATTCTTCTGGAGATTAATAACTTATTATTTGTGATTTTCATACTTACAATGTCAAGGTATAAGGCACTTGTGTATTGTATTCGAGAGATTTTTCGAGCTGTGTTCTAAACTTAACCTCCCTGCTCTTTGATCACACAGTCTATCGATATATAAACGTTGGATGGGCAAATTTGTAAAAATCTATCAAATTGAAAGACATGTTAAACCAGAAAAAAATCAAACTAAATATAATAACATGTTTGAAATATTTCCAATAGAATACGACAAAAAATTAATAAATATGGTCTAAACAGGAAGAACAATTTCCAATTCAATATGGGGTAGTGCAAGGTGTCATAATTTGATTCATTTTCTTTTTAACAGAACACAGATGTCAATGATTATTTATGTTCCGAAACTGTTATAAAATTCATTCATTCTAAAGCAAATCATCTTTAGTTTTAGTTCTTTGATAAAATTACATTGCGTAAAGTCAAACTTAAATTTGACTGAATGTTTTTATAGCTTCGGGTATTGCGATATCTTTATACAGATTTTTTTGGAGAAATATTAAAAATAAATCAGTTGAATAATAAATCCATCGAGGTGTGATGATCTTGCCCCAGTGAGATATCCATTCCATGAATTGTCGTGAAGAATTATTCAGAACTATGTTCTGCATAGGGTTGCAAACAAAGTAACGTCTATATAAACACCACAATTTGGAAATATATAAAAGCACTATTGGGACATAAAACTGTAAACCCCAAAACATGTATCGTTAAATAAACATGTAGGCCTATCCATGACTTTCGTCCTGAAGCAATATATGAGCAGAAAAGTACCAGTAATGTATTCCAGGTTAGGACTGAATACTTAACATAACAAATAACATTTACTTGCTAGGACATAATTCAAATTCTAGACTCTGCACTGAGGTACAAAAGACAATTTTATGGAAACATACCTGTAATTTTGTCTCCTCTGGTCCTCTACATGCATGGCCATTTGGGACTGTTGATCCGCCCCTCGAACGGATTAATCTTACACCAGATTTTTATCTTTACCATTGGGAAATGGATTCGCTCTTCTCGTGTTTCATTTGAATTTGACTTTTGACTCAGGACGAGAGTGATATGTTGGGGATGCTTTAATCCTCCGGGACACCTGATCCCACCTCCAGCTCTGTGTATTCGGAGATACATGTATATGTTAGCATTTTAATATAGAAATGTTTTATTATCTTATTAGCGAATGGTTAATTGGTATATGTCATTTTATATATTTTTCACAAATTGAACAAATAAAGCTTAAAAAACTGGTTAGAAATACTTTTAACCATGGAGACACTAAATATACCATGTCATCAATTAAGAAAATATCCAATTGAAAGATAGACATAAAATTAAATATAGAATGAATAAATTGATTTATTTACATATTGCACAATGTATTCGTATATTGATCTTTTCAGGGTAAAATAGTAAACATGAAACATCTGAACAATGCTCATTCATATTATTTATCATAATGATCACAAACTACATGTAATTAGAACGGGAAGTACACAACTTTCAGTATGTCAGTAGGTTATTGAACTCCAGTATTCGATTTACAAAATTGTTCAATTATAATAAGTATTGTTTGACATTTTGATGACATAAAACAGTCCTTAATTGATCCTGTGGTGAAAAAAAATCACTCGTTAAAAATCCTTTCAAGTACCGAACTTTGACGAAAAAAAGCACCCAGAGATTTGTATGTCATATAAACACGAGATTTACAAAATGTCATTTACGTTAAACATTACAAAAATTACTACTTCTATGATTCATGTATAAATAATTACTACCGGAATAGTTAACCTTAAGACTTTATCGACTTTCTGGCTATAAAAATTTGTTCACGATAGAATTACAAGATTGCTAATATTTGAACCTTCGGATGTTTGATAATACAACTATGGACAAATATAATTATAAATTGTAAAGCGTGGCAGCAACACGAAATCAAAGACGTACACACCATCGAAACAAATTAAACTTGATTTTTTTTTTAAAAAGAAATGATAGATATAGAATCTATATTCATACTAGATTTTTTAAACGTAATATGCTAAGAAATATACTAAATTATTTCAACAAATCCATTTTGCCTCTCTCTACCTATATCGATGTGGTAATTATAAAATCAGTCAGGTACGTATAGCATTTAACAAAACATTCTATTTTCAGTATTATTTTCAGTACTGACTAGGTCAGGCTTATGATCAACAATGAACGGATATATAAGTATACACTGTATATATACAGTATATATTTATATATTCGTTGATAGTTAAAATGGGACGCTGACTACTCTCGGATACTTGTTCCCATCCCATTTGAAATTCAAAGTTATTCTTTATGCTGTCTTTATGTTCGATCTGTATTTTAGCAAACTTGAAGTGAGCAATATCCCATGAAACTTCTTCATTATTATCTCGCCACAACCAAAACTCGGATATTTATTGCTATACCTCGGCGTTGTTATCATCGTTTGCGTCGTTGTCGTCGTTGACGTTGTTTACAAAGCTTAAATATGTTTATATATTTTTGCTAATCGGAAAAAATCATTATTTCACATAATTATGGATTTTGTTCATCATTGGTACTTTATTTTAGGGTTATTACTTTTGACCTCATGACTGTAATGTAATACCTGATACCTCTATATCTTATACTGGCTTGCAGTGACTGTTCAGTTGTTAGCGTGTTCGTCTTCTGGTAGTTAGGTCGTGAGTTCGAACCCGTATCGCGCTGCGGTTAACTGTCCATGTCATTCGGGTGAGAAAGTAAAAACAGAGGTAATGTTCGTTATAGGTTTCATATCTTTAAAGAATCCCCCCTGCTCAATGACCAGAAATACAGAGCATAGGTCAAATTTGATACCGTGCACCTGCACACGGTGCCTTCTACATATAGGTAAAATATTCTTAAGCGGGACGTTAAACAACAATACAACCAACCTACCATATTAGCTCTGTATAACTTTGGCTGGGAATGGAAATAAAATCCATGTCAGTGGTATTAATATTCTTATCGACACAATGACAACAGTATACAACATCTGTTACAGGAATGCAATCATATCCTCTCCAGACTTTACGTCTAGGATTTGTTTAATTGAAAGTTGTTAATTTTGCAGATTACATAACTATGGGTCAATCTTTGCGTAACGCGGGTCAGAATTGAAGCATTCTTATAGTCTTATATAAGGATATATATTATAAGGAGTCTTATACAATTCTTGTCTTTTATGTAAAAGGAAATGAAACTATAAAACAATAACAAACAGAAATATACTGCGTTTATAATAATCAATCGTCATTAAAGTGTCAGAATGAGTGATTTACATTCGAAAAGGCAACATACCATTTGACAAACATAATCATAGATAGATAGATGGTATGGTATTGTTATTTAACGTCCCACTCAAGAATATTTCACTCATTTGGAGACGTCACCGTGCGCCGGTGAAGGGCTACAGATTTTGTCTATGCTCAGCACTATTGGCCGTAGAGAAAGGGGGTGGGTTCTTTAACGTGCAAACACCTATTGTGACACGATTTCTCGGGTTTTACTGTCTTATCCGAATGACAGGGACAGTCAACCGCGGAGTAGCGCTGCGCTGTTCGAACCCGGATCTTTCGATTCGCAGTCGAACATACTAACCACTAGGCCACGGAGGCCCCTTAGATAGATAGATAGATAGATAGATAGATAGATAGATAGCTAGATAGATAGATACATCAAAATAATGAAAAGTAGAAACGTATAAATGATCTAAATGTCTATTTCGGGATTTTAACAGAATTTTGAAAAAAATAATCCAAGCAAAATGAGATTCTCCAGAAAGCAAGTCTAAATTATACTGA
This sequence comes from Pinna nobilis, assembly GCA_016161895.1. NCBI lineage: Eukaryota > Metazoa > Mollusca > Bivalvia > Pterioida > Pinnidae > Pinna > Pinna nobilis. The sequence continues at coordinate 11,383 of JACSZP010050442.1, read as the reverse complement.
TCATCCCACTTTTCCCATACCCCTGCGTCTTGTATCCACATCAGAGAACGTTTATGTTCTGTGGTCCCCCAAGTGATTTCAGCATCACCATTGTTCGTACTTAGACAGAGATTTTGCACGCAAACGTCTATATAATAGAAACATGCTCCATTTTTATGTCACCAGGACTTTGAAATTATCACTGAAACATGCAAAGAGTGCACCATACATTTAGCTAAGTCGGGCATATCGAGCTTGACATTCTTTCTGAGTGAATTATTGGGATATTATTAAACGATAAGTTCGTTGACTTAAAAAGTCAGCATCAATGCCCCTGTTGTCAAAATTGCCTTACAACTTAGCATTCATCTGCAGGCATATATCTTCAGCTGTGTTGAGGAGGTTCCCTGGATGTGATGCATTGGCCCTTTTCGATCTTTCTGTCAATGAAATAATAAATGAAGTTGAGGTTGAGCAACACTTCTTGTTATTTTGTACCAAATACGATCACTTATGAGATAAATATTCCGAACATTTGGGTGTTTTGAATGCAAATTCCATAAAAAGTCTCATAAATCCTAAAAATTATACATTTAAAAAGTATTTCTGTCGATATTTGAATGAATGCTTTAATGTGAGATATACTGAATTAAAAAACCCAGGTCAATTGTGGTGAACTGATGTATTGTATCATGTTATGCATATATAATATATACATATTTAATGTTCATTTATTATGTTCGCCCCTTGTTTTTTGGTAATCGTTAATAAACATTTGAATTTGAAGTTGAAAATAAAAATCCATAAATCGGTTTGGAATATAAACTAGTTACACAGACCTTGGACTGCCATATATCTATTGGTTTCCAAAAGTGCAAAAAGTTCAAATGATTCGATTCATTGCAGGTCGTGGGTACTCCAACATGAAATTGAGGATAAAACATTTATTAGTTTTAAGTCATGAGGTAATTGTTTTGATTAACTGATTTTGGACTATGACCAGTAGAATTGTCCAATTCCATGCCCGTCTACTGCCATTTCATAACTTGCATGTTATAACGGGTATGTTTCTCCTACGAATGCCTTATTATGGGGTCAAACAACGACAACTTACTTTATAGTATGAACCCCATTCTCCCAAGATTGTGAGTAATATGTCATAGCACAACCATACTATGCATTTCTGTTTCGCCTCTCTTTTTTATAAACTTTTAATTGAGCTTAGGTCGTTACAGCCGCCTTGGAAGTTTTCCGAGGAGCATTTGCGACGGGTGTGACATATTTACTGAGGATGTTAAGTCCGTCAGGGCACTTGTTCCCATCTAGTTTTGGATTTGAAATTGTTCCTCATCTTCAGACTACGATTACTTTTCATTTGTACTACATGTATATCAGAAATTTGTATATTTTTTGGTACTTTTACATTCTTAATTAAATATTTGAGTTGCTTACCCTTCCGGAGCACCTGAACTCATGTCCGTATTTTGATGTTCGTGTAACTTTATGTTTGGCTTTATACGTCAAGTCGTGTTGGTTGCTGTTTTTTGTGTTGTCTCTTTTTGTTTTGGTCACGGTGTGGCCTGTTTTTTTAAAGATATGAATGCCCACATGAAAATCTTCAAATGACCTATTTTTACCGATTTCAAACTAAGAGAAATCTCTGCTCTTGTTTAATAAGATTGTCCTAGATAAAAACCGGACATGGAATAACATAAACATAATTATTCTCTTTCTCAATCATAATTAACCAAATGCTGACTTAATTGTTACACAACTCATGATAGTAAGTAGCGTATAAAACAAGTATTATTTGATTCTGCAAAAACAGTGTTTGAAATAATTACTTTTAAAGATAAATATGCGTGAAGATTAAGTAATTCGGAGGGTTTCGGTATCTATACATATACGTACTAGTAAATAGTGGTAACATCGAAAATTCAAATCCCTCACGTGCCTTCGTCATTGCTTAAACAGATGATTAATTTGTGTAGTTACTTTGAGTGTTTAAACAACGCAATGTACTCATAAATTTCCACGTGTGACAGGGCTAACAAAGCTGTTGACGTTAAGCGACAATGTCAAGAAACATGCAAAACTTTGAGGAGGATAGACGACACGGCTGATTTTGTGGACCAAATCACATATTGTTCTCGCAGGTAAGATATATGTATGTATTCTTATTCTACAATTAGGCAAACTGATAATTATCCTTCATGTTTTACCAAAATCGCTAGTTCCCTCGATGTGGGCTTCTTATCATCAACATCATTTATTTCGGGAAAGCGAATTCAGTCATTTTTGATAAATTTAATTATATCTCATTACAAATTTACCACCAACACAGTGTAGGTTCACACCTGATAATACCGATATTTCACAAAATGGTATTGATTTTGACAGAGCTAACTGGAGATCAACACAAACGAATCGGTCAGCCGATTCTTCTTGTTCGAAATTTACAGCTTTCGACGATATTGTTCCCATGGGATATACACTGCTTCGTTATTCATACCTTGATATGATCTTATTATCATTCTTCGATACCAGTTTATAATATACCTGATTGGATAGATCACGTGACAATAAGCATACGAAGTGTTTTAAACAGTGTAAAAAGAAATGGAAGGAAACCTTGTGATCTAAAAATTTGAGCATACTGGGACGAAATCAAAATGACATTGTTGTAGATCTACATATGGTAAGGTTTTGATAAGATTGAAAAAGTAAAAACATCGGATGTTGGAAAGTTGTAAAAAAAAATAATAAAGAGGCAGATAATAGTGATAGAAATGACAACATTAGAAATGTTGTTAAAATTAATTGTTGATTGCCTTTTAATGCTGATTTTATTGATAATCAATGTCAGGATATTAAATATTGCATTAACGCGAACGTTTTAAGACTTTTTGCACTGTTACGTTTTATCATTGATGTGGTTATAATATTGTTTTACAATGCTTAATCATCATCATCATCATCGTCGTCGTCGTCGTCGCCGCCATAATCATCATCATCATCGTCGTCGTCGTCGTCGCCGCCATCATCATCATCATCATCATCATCGTCGTCGTCGCCGCCATAATCATCATCATCATCATCATCATCATCATCATCGTCGCCGTCGTCGCCGCCATAATTATCATCATCATCATCGTCGTCATCATCATCATCATCATCAGCAGCAGCATCATTAATATCATCATAAGCAGCAGCATCATCATCAGCAACAACATGATGATGATGATGATGACGATGATGAATAAGATACAAACATACACCCTATGGTATGCATTATGGTTTTAAGGAAAAGCTACCGAAAAGTAACTGAAATGCAAACTAAACGGAAAATGTACTTTTACGAAACATTTGATGTGACCTTTTTGCTAATTATGAATTAATGTTAGTAAGTAACCTTTGATCCCTGACATATCAAACATGTACCTGGTTTCCAATAAATCGTGACAATTCTATTATGATTATGTAGGGTGAGGAATAATATACAACACAAAGTACACCGGTTTCCACAAACAGAGCAGCATGTCGGGAAAAAATGGAAGCAAATCGGAAAAAGGACTTCAGGTATGCACATTATGTGAAAATATCCAAAAGCAAATGGCTAATTTACAATTAAGTTATCAGTAATTTCGTAAAGCAAAAGTTTTTAAATGGTATCATAAGCAATGCATACGATAGTTTAACAATAAGATATAGGTGTATACTGTTATGGTATTCGTAAGCAGACTTTGAATAGAAACACAACAATTGAAACATGCCTAACTCGATGATTAGCGTAGGAATCGTTTGTACGTTTTTTATACGTTCGATGCCATTCGCATGCATTTGCAATTTAAAGCAAAATGGGCTTTCGATGACATTGTGTGTTTTTGTTTTGATTATCTATTAAAGCAAAGACCATTGCATTTTATGCAATTTATAATATTACTGAATACGACATTGTTGATATCTATTTTGATAAAAAGTAGAAAAAAAACCATCAGTGAGTTAAGTTTTCAGTTTTTAGTTTGAATTGCAATACAACAAATCGATGATGTGATCCCTGTATGTAAGTGACCCATAGTTCAAGTTCTCGGGGATTTGTTACTGTGTCTGAATACATGCATTTGCTAAAATTAAGCGACATTTTTGGAAAGTGCGAAATGTTGTCAATAAAGTTCGTATTTACATGTAAACATTGTTTATACAAGAGTACAGTAAGTACTAGAACCTTCGGCGACTTTGATATAAGGCTCAATATGGAAATCGCTCGTGTCTCCTTGACCAAGGCAAATGTAACGTAATTACACAATTAACATGTACTTGTCCTGTTAACTTTAGGCGATCTCTGAATATTGCATTTATTCTGCATACTAATTTTGCGCTGACGTCAGCTGATATTACTTTATTTTGATCCTAGTGGGAAATGGATTCTCTCATAAATCTTGGTATATGGGATTTTCCTATCTGATAAGGAGATCCTCAAAGTATGTGATGTTTAAAATCATAACACTACTCGAAAGAAAACGACACATTATACGTTTGTCGGACATTGATTCATGATCATGAATCAGACATATCTAACACTATCAGCTGTTTCTAACTCACATATTTTTTGCAGGCACTTGCCTCCGGCACGTTGTCCATTGCACGTGCACATGCTGCACAAGTGCTTGAAAAAACTGAAGCCAAACTTGAAAGAGAACTGCAGCGTGAAAATGAACAATTACCCTCCGGTAATTTTGCAAGGTAACAAATAATCACTAATCTCCTGGAGGTTTTAATTTGAATTATTTATTTCATTTCGAATACTCATCTGTCACATTATTCAACTCGGTAGATGGAAAATCGTAGTCAGAGTAAAGATAAAACATTCACCTTGTAAACATCGAGCATGTTCTCATTTCATAAGGTATTCATTGAAACACTTAACATGACAAGTAATGACGCATCAATGTACTATCATCGCATTCGTCCATTTATCAATACAGACCCGGTATCGAAACGAAAAGGGAAAGAAACGGAAAATTATAAAAGAAAAAGGTATTAGGTTTATGGAAGATGTGAGCCTACAAATGCGATCCGGTGCCCTAGAATACTAGTAGTGAACATCTTCTGTTTCGATACATCACATTGCACAATATTGAAGGACAAAGGGTTAGTGTCAGAAGACATGGACACAGGTCGTTCATGTAAGAATATAATTAACGCTCCGGCAAAAGGAACGTTGCGAATATCCTTTCTTAATGCCCCCCTCTGTATCTTCGATTATCCTTTTTTGTGACGTGTGATATGACTCGCAATTTACAAATGAATATTGTCTGTGACATGGTTTGTATATCAGCAAAATCCCTGTACCTGTGGTTTTATTAGAATATGTTCAGATTTTCATACCAAAATTTTCATAAGTTGCGGGAATGAAAATTATTTTGAAATCATTTCGTGTTTATTTTATCGAGTACAGAAAATCAATTAAGATAACGAATCGATTACGTATTAGCCTTGGCTATTTTCTCTGACACAAAAATCACTGTGACAGTGAACAATCTTAAAAATTTCAATGTTTGAATTACAGAACATCATCTTTCTATCTACAAACAAATGTATACATTTAATAAAACCGAATGCCGGGGCCATTGCTTTCTTGCCTTCGTTTGACATTGGATGAATCTAGCTCCAGAAAGCTTTAGATAACTCAGGTAGAAGTGGTGGCACAGGTTGATGCCTATAGGGAAGCCGAAGTTTTGTTGGAAAAATTAGTTCCGAAATACATAAACTTTCGTCAATTGACCTCACCAATAAACTTCGTAAGCTTCTCCGAAATTGTTTCCTTTTAGATAATGATTAGGTTGTGTTATGTAAATTGATTTAATTTTGACTAATTATTTCACCACTTAAGAAACGAAAGAAAGGAGAATTTGCTTTTCCGTCGAGGAGGCACTTTGTGTTCCCAACTTGAAAAGGAGTTGCGGCGTGAAAATGCACTAGTTCCCTCCAGCTATTTCGCAAGGTAAAGCATCATTAGCTTTCCTCTAAAGGTTTTGGGTTTGAATATGTCATATCTATCAAGTAAACCAATATCACAAATGTAAACTTACTCGAGCCAAGATGTACTAAGTAGCTCCACGGAAATATGGTCTTAACAACGCAGGGCAATGACTAGCGTTGTTGTTGCGTTGTTGTTTAACCTCCCCCGCAAGAATATTTCACTCGTATTGAGACGTCACTGTATGCCGGTGAAGGGCGACAAATTTTGTCTGTGCTCGACACTGCTGGCCGTAAAATAGGAAGGGTTCTTTAACGTGCCAACACCTACTGTGACACGGGACCTCGGTTTTTACTGTCTCATCCGAAAGACAGGGACGGCCACTCGCGGAGTGACGCTGCGGGAATCGAACCCCGGACCCTTCGATTCGAAGTCGAACACGCTAACCACTCGGCCACGGAGATCCCACAATGACTAGCATTATGCTCCTATATCATTGGAGGCAATAGTATCAATCCAAAATAAATCAATAATTGACTCATTTTACTCCAATAACAAACAAAGGTGAATTTCGTTTATCTAGAAATGCATAATATATCCAGATTTCTTTGCTCAATACTCAATGCTCATATAAGATGAAGGGCAAAAATTAATGTAAAGTCAAAATTTGAAACAATATCACTTGCAGGGGGTTGTATATCTATATACTTAGATACCCTCATGTATATGTATATATCTATATACCCCCATAAATAAAATGTGTTCTTCCCGGGCACCAGATTTCACTCTCTAATGTACTGCATGTTCCTTCCTGTCACCTTTTCATTTACATTATGATGCGGACGTGTATTGTGATGGCTTCTTTTACTTTACTTAAAAGTACGTGAGAATCATTTTGAATTAGGTATATATGAAGATACTCTCTCAAGAATATAAGATAAAACTCTGAAAAACTCTGAAAATTAAAATTTAAGTACACATCTATTCATTTCTTACCCTAATTCTCGTCCTGGGTTTTGTTTCTTAGAAAAATCATGCAATTTTTTTCATTCAAACCAGAATGGATCAATTTTGAAATTTCCAATTTATTGTTTCTCCAGTATGAATTGAAAATATGTTCATAAATAGTTAGGATGACATAACCACCAAGTCTCTCTCTCTCTCTCTCTCTCTCTCTCTCTCTCTGTTGATCGTAGTAGTCATATTATTGGTCATGACATACCGGTACACGGTTCCTTATCCAAACTCTCTATCGGGAATTGTCCAATAACAATTTGTAAGCCAACATAATTTGCTCTACTTCTAAGATGGTGTATGATTTCCACTGGGAAGGACATGGATAAATTATTCAGCCTTGTTTTGTTACGACTCTATGCTTAATTAACTCAGCCCCGATTAATACATGCATGCAACCACGTAATAGATGAATAGTCTGGTAATAAAAGAGATATTAACTGGTGATAATTTTGTCGGTGAGTTTTACATGTATTGTAATTTAACGTCCCATTCAAGAATCCTTCACTGATATGGAGACGTCACGGTGTGTCGGTGAAGGGCGACACATTTTCCCTATGCTTAGCACTACTGGTCGTAGAGCAGGGAGGAATATTTAAAGTGCTTACACCTACTGTGACACGGTTCCTCGGATTTTACGTTTTGAAGTAGAACACGCCCACTACTTGGCCACAGCGGCCCTACGGGTGATAAGTAATGAACAATGAGAAGAAACTTGTCACTTATTTTTTTATTATTCAGTTTTCTAGCTGAAAGATTGTTGTTTTGCTATCAACTCATTACTTAAACGGGTCAAGCCACGGTAAAACGTACGAGGAAAAAGGTTTATCCGTCAAAGGACTAGAATCATCAAATAGAAAAAAAACATATAAAATACTTTGATGACGCAACGAAATAAATTATAATCTTCAATTGAAAAACCAACATTTCCATTGATCAATCAATTTATATATTAGTTATAAAGTCAGTCACTCTATCAATTAGCATATCCTTTGTTCTAGGAAATGATCTGAATTTAAACAACCTATTATTCTGTTTACCAATCTATCCATCTTTTCGGAAGTTCATCCGTACAAACTATACATTATATACATATATACTTGTTTGGGGCCCTCTTACTATGTACATTTTCTAACCTATTCATAATTCATTTCATCTCATAGGTTTGTTTGCCACTTTGACATTGTTTAAAATATCCATTTGTATACATAATTCTTTCACCACCACCAACAACATATATTCTGTAGATTCATCATCATTAATTCACTATAGTAATTCCATCACAAACAAAATGTTTTGAAAAAAATGTAAACAAGGTTATTTCCGCGTTAATGTACTTGCATACAATTTCGCCCCGTTCAAAATTCGCACAATCTCGTCACAAGTCTATTCAATGAATTTACCGTTTTGATTTGGTCCAGTTTTGAATTTGCCCGCTGAAAATGAGAGCGAACAGGGCGAAAATAAGACGGGGCTAAAATTTCATTTGATACATTATTTCCTAAAATATTTAGTATAAAATACCAATGAGAAGAATGCCTTGAATATATAAGGATATATTGCGCATTCTAATATTTTGTCGTGTTTAAAAACATTCTTTCATTAATTGCAGACGACATAAAAATATGCACGTCAAAACATAAAACTGGATCTGAATTAGTATGCATCAATTTAAATTGTATATCAGCTTTCAATGTATGTATTTTCTTGTCTCAATTCATATCATTTAGCATACCATGATAACTTAGTATTGTCATTATTACATGCATATGTAAATCTGTCTTATTTTCAATGTATTTAGTGTTCCAAAATATTGATTGATTTCTACATAGCGGGCTATAGATACTTTTAATATCCCAGTAAAACTGCATCAATGTCTAACTCAACATTCTGGTGAAATTTCTTACTGTTGAAGGTTAATATGAAAAATATGGAAATCGTTTATCATGTGCACTGTTCATGTATGCAACCGGGAGGCCAATGCCCGTTTTAATTTATACATACATGTATATAACATTATGTAATATCTATAGGAAGATATATGTCCCCGTTTTAAATGTAACATATATCTGGAGGTCTTGAATGCGAATCAAGGCAGCACAAATACTCAAGTCGTAAACATAAGAACTACCCTTCCATTACCAAGCAATTGGTTTCTAAAGTAAATGTTGCGGGTCATTCATATAGGTCCTTTCCAGTGTAATATTTGGTGTTGGTATGAAGAAGCCTTTCTGCTCAATGGCCGTAAGAATCTCATGGCCAAAACTGTGATACTCATTTTGACCATTCGATCCCGTGTCAAGATCCCACTCAAGAATATTTCACTCATATGGAGATGTCACCGTGTGCCAGTGAAGGGCTACAGATTTTGCCTATGCTCGGCACATATGGCCGTAGAGCAGGGAGGGTTCTTGAACGTGCCAACACCTACTGTGACACGGGATCTCGGTTTTTACTGTCTCATCCGAAAGACAGGGACTTAAGCTTGACAATAATACAAATACAAAAAAATAAATAAATATATAAACCAAGAATATACCCCGAGTAGATGTTTTTCAACTGCCATAATTATGCATTAGAGCCGTGTCCTTTACGACTACCTATATGGTATATCTGTAAAACAGATGACGAGGGATGTGTTCCCCTTGTCAAATACCTAATCCCGTCCTTTTCCTCGTTTATGACCATCACCGATTGTGACTTTTTCCCGCATTCGACAAAATAAGACACAATGGGTAACGCGCGCGGAGCAGGAGCTGCTTACCCTTCCGGAGCACCTGAACTCACCCCGGTTTTTTGTGTGGTTCGCGTTGCTCTGATTTTTTCTTTGTTTTACAAGTTATGTTTGTGTTTTTTGTCTCTTTTTGTTTTGGCATTTGTTTTGTATGCTTTTCAATTTTTGCATTTTGATTGCCCCGTTGGTATCCTAAACTATCTTTTTTTACAGATTGAAAAGAAAAGGAGAGGGCTTTCTGCACAGCAAGCACGTCCTATTGTGTGTCGTCATCCTCAATGTCCTCGACTGTATGCTAGTTCTTGGCGAACTCATTTTGGATATTCACTATGTTGTTGGTAATTTTGTTATATCTATTAGCCTTTGTCTCCACGTTGCGTTCCATATTTTGTCTCCAGAAGGCATTTTCATTTCTTACAAATAAACTGGTCGTGGAACTTACCATTACCTTTACTCCCATCAAGTTGTTAACGGCGACTAGGAACGCTTGAACGTAATTAAGAGAGCCGATTAAGCTCAATTTCGTTAGAGAATTTTTTTTCACGTATTAATGCGAAACTTCGCGTAATAACGCAAAACTTTCGCGTTAAAACGCCAAACCTTTCGCGGAATAACGCATTATGGAAAAACATTTCGGGAACTTTTTTAGTAATGAAGAGATCAGGGAAAATATTACGAAAGCCGATTAGGCTCAATTTCCCGGACTGAATGGATTTATGAAACATCCATCTATAACAATGAAATTGGCCAGAGTTTGCATTTCATTGAGTATAAACAAAGCGCCATCCAATTTTTTGATTAGTTTCTCCTATACAAGCGTGGTCTTTTTAACTTTCATTTCAAAGTCGATCTGCTGATGATAATTTTATCCCCAACAGCTAAGAAACTAAGAATTCCAGCTTGAGACAGGCCTAGTTTATGGTAAAACACAAGATTGTCGACTTCCATAATATATATGCCTCTCATCTACATATTCATTCATTCATATCTATCTATCTATCTATCTATCTATCTATCTATGATGTTTTTCGCGTTATTCGGCTTTCGTACGTAATACATTATTTCTTTTTATCGATATAAACTCTAGTCTCATCTACATATGTAAACAATTTCCATGAAAAAAGCCAAGTCACTGATATCGTTTGTCTTCCAACAGGATGTAATTAACGATTAAACATAAATACTTCACGACAATTATTTATTTACATTTTACATACATTTTATGCCCTAAGCCTTACATGCAAATTACGCATATTTATTTGACACCTTGATTAATGTCTTGAACATAACTTGCGCCCCGCCCCTCCATAAAAATAAAAATTCAAAATGAGGTGGGTGAAGGATGGGGAGAAATATATCACTTAAGATCATTGTAAACGTGTTAAAAATTAACGTAAATATAATGGATATTTAAGTAATTGATGTATACACGTTTTTAGAACTTTCTTACTTCTACATTCTAAGCAGCATTCTTTACCGCCCGCTGGAATTTACAAAGTCCCAACATACTCAAAGAATTCTAGAAAAAAAAAATTAATGCGTAAGGTCGTAATAAGATCCATCCTCCCTTAAAGAAACACACGTGCTCGCTTACACTTTTTACATATAGATATAATACTTAATGACCAAATATGGATACAATACTTAATGATCAAATATAGATACAATACTTAATG
>JACSZP010050426.1:0-12012 GCA_016161895.1 Pinna nobilis | reverse complement strand
GTGATCTCTTAGTTCAGGTGATTATATAGGAAAAAGCTATTTTTGGAACCATACATTCAGGGCAAATAATACAGTTAGTTAGTGGGTTACTAAGACAGGTTAGACTGTATATGTCACGATGGTGTGTAGAATCAATTGCACAAGTACTGAACATATGCCTATGGAGGCCACTGAGAATTAATTGAATGTCAAGGTCATTTTGTAAGCCTTCTAATGTTGAACTATAGGTGGCAGAAGTTCCATCAGATTTAATGAGACAGTTTTGCTATGTTACTTTTCATTGATTCTTTGATTGCAGCAACAAGGCATGCAAGTATTTCAAACAGGGAGCAGGGGAGTGCCCCTTTAATGAGAAGTGTTTCTATCGCCATGCTTATCCAGATGGAACTATAGCTCAGCCAAAACCAGTTCAAAGAAGACGCAGACAAAACGCGGAGGGAGAATTGGACTTTTTAAGACAGATACATTTGTCAGAGTTCCTGGAGGAAAGGAGTAATAGTTCCCTCCCGTTACTATTATTAGAACTAGAGGATGAGTTGGACAATCTATTATTTAATCTAATGCTGAGTGACACTGACAGTGATAGTGACTTCGATGATTTTTTGTTTTGATGGTCAGCATGGCCAGAAAATCTGTGCATTTGTTAATCACGTGTCTCAAGAAGTGTTTTTGTTCTAATTGTTTAATTTAATAGCAGTCTTTTGCTGCTGTTTTCTTCTGAAATTCTGGGTTTTTTTTTCAGAATGTTTAGCAGTTATCAATATTCCAAATTTGTATGCTTCTAGAATATTGTTGTGAAGAAATCGCCACTTAAAGTATGGTTAAGAATTTTAAAATTTAACAATTCATTTTTGTATTTACAAAAAGGCTTTCTTCATGAAATTGAATATCTGTCAAGGCATTAAAATTTCTGAGGTTCGTGGCGCAATGATAGGATACTCACCTTTAACTTGGAAGTCAGAGGAATCAGTCTTGGAAGTATGAGTAGTTGGAGATGTGCGGATCATAAACCATTGGCTAGCAAAGATGGTCCTTCAGATGAGACAGTAAAAACCAAGGTCATGTGTCACACAGGTGTTGGCATGTCAAAGATCCCTCCATGCTTAGTAACCACAAGTAAGCAGCAAAATAATTTGAATTCCTGCTCTTGCATGCAGTGATGTCTACATACAGTGAAATATTTTTTGCGTGGGACATTGAAAAGCAACATTCAAATTTCTCTTATAGGTGTTCATTTACTGATAGTTTCCACTCTAGTTGCTTTTGAAAATTTGATTGGTTCTATGTCACCCAACCTTGCATTAATATCAGTGTATTTTGTATTTCATGTCAAAAATGACCTTTAGATCATAGGGGTATATAGATAATGTTTAAATTTTATTTTAGTTTAAAATGATTAAGAAATAAGTTTTATTAACTTATATTAATGTCATTTGGTGGCTCTGATTTTGAAGTGCAGGGTCCTTATCGTGGGAGGAAAACAGAGTGCCTGGAGAAAACCCATGTGTCCAAGTTGGCGACCACTTCACCATCTCACATACAACATTTACTCCCCTGGCTGAGGCTTGAATCCAGGGCGCATTGGTGAGAAGTGAGTGTGCTAACCACTACACTACTCAGACACACCTCCTTTGGGGAGGGGGTGGGGTATTGATACCAAGAAGGTGAAAGACAGAGGGGGTCAAAGTTCTAAACGATTCTTCCACATTGCATAATTTACATGAAGAGGTAAGGTTCATTCCATTAACAATTCTGTTTAAATGTTTACTTTAATTTCGTTTATAGTTTATGATTTGTTATACTTGAGATTTGATAATAAGCATATCAACTTATCATAGGATTCCAAGTGCATTACCTGTGTAAATTTAATTGTCCACAGTATTCAAAGAGGCTACATACTTGTTGAGCTCTTGTTGTCTATAATGAAATACACATTGTTACCTATGATTTCCTGACTTAATCCAAAATGAAATACAGTGGAACCTCGTTGTGAAGACCACCCAAGAGACTGGCTAAATTGGACTGATTATTGAGGTGTTCTCCACAGTTAAGTTTAAATAGCCTAAAATAAACAGACTAAATTTTGATGGTCTTAATAGCAAGGTGGTAAGGTGGTAAGCTACTAAGTGAGATGGTCTTTCAGTGAGGTTCATATGTACAGTGGAACGTATCTTAAAGACCACCTCACTTAGGAGATCTCACTAATCAGACCAATAAAGACCATCAATATTCAGTCTGTCCATCACTCTACATTGCTATTTCAGCCTCACTTAGAGACCACTTCACTAATCAGACCAATTCTAGCCAATCACTTGGAAGTTCTTAATTGTGATGGACCACATTATATGAGTTAATCTAGTTCTCTCTATTTACTTTATGCATTTTGTTCGACTGCCATGTTGTTTTCCACAATTGAGCTATTTACATGGTATTATATTGGGAAGTTTTACATAATGCTATAGCATGGTTATATGTGTAACTAGTTCCCTTCAGTATTATATAGACTACATCCATGTTGTAAGACTAGACTACCATCTTTTTTCTTTTAAATGAAATGACTTCTGTATATGCATACATTAATAACTTTCTGTTGCTTATTCAGTATTTGTAATGTTCACCTTTGTACCTACAAGAGGTATATGTATAATGTCCTTTTAATCCTTTTAATGTCCTTAAATCGCAGTTGCTTTGGGTTTTATATGATATCACTGATCTATGCCAGACCCCTGTGTAGTTTGAAGTCATCAAGACCAATGATTTGCTGAAATAGAATTGCATTTAAGTGTCGTATTAAGAACACAAATTATGTTTTTACAGATGATATTTTGTTTTATTACATTTTTTATTTCATTCTGCATTTTCATTTGTCAAGAGATGGTCACATGTTTAACCGTTTTAAGTTAGATTGCACTGTGAACCGGATAATTTATCATATTGCACTGTCACATGTATGACATTTCTGTTACTGATATGTCATCCAGCATTTTGGTCATCTACTCTGTTCAGGATAAGATTGTTGATGAGTGCATCCTTAAGAAGTTAAAATGTAACCAAGTTGATCAATAGAAATTGCAAGATCTTATCAATATGTAATAAAACAATTATAACACCATTATTGGTTCAATATGAGAATTTATTGAGTGCAAAAAAACAATAATAACCTCGGCCATTGGCCTTGGTTGATATTGATTTTGTACTCCATAAATTCTCATATTGAACCAATAATATTGCAGTAATTCTATAATATCATAAATCTAGGCTTGTCATATTCAAGGTAGGGATTGTGATGGAGAACTAATTAAGAAACAGACAGACAGACAGATCAGGTATGGTACATAAACACTGGTATTTAGTATTCCCTTGCAAACATAGTTTATGCGGTATATAGGAATTATCCTGTCCGATCTATATTACTTAATAAGAGATAGGGCTTTTATATTTCATGCTTACCTTCACCATATCAAATACATATGTACTACATTTTGATACTAAGACATTTGACCTAGTGATCTTGACCTTGAACTTTGACCTGACAATAGTTGGTTGGTTAAGAGGTTCAGAAAAGCAGAATCTGTTGAGAAAATATTTCCACAGGAGGCATTTTGTCCCGTTAGGACTGCTTTAGTTTAATCTGCTTTGTGTAATATTAATCGTAGCTTAATTCATCTGTCAGATGGAATGGATATAGCAAAATGAAAAACCACACATTTCATAATCATAATTCAATATCATTGAGAGATAGAATATCTCCCGACGTTGTGGTGATTAACGAAAAATGTGAATTTATGCAGACATACAATTTTATTCTTTTATTTTTGTTGTCACAAAAATTCCTTCCTGTTGTACACTTATTTGCATAATAATTTGTTTAAACATTTAGATAACAAGGGTTATCGGTCTTTGTTCCTGTTGTAAGCAAAGTTTTGAAAATACTCTACCAAGTGCTGAAATATTTTGTACTGAACATCCTTATGGGGTCTAGATTCAAGTTTATGTAATAGAAGTCTTTTCATTTGGGTTGCCCATTTAGATTTCATTTTATCTCACCCCAGACAGAATAATCCATCAATTTACCCGTTCTGAGATATCTCTGTCTCGCATCCTGCATGTTTGTCTCAAACCCCCTAACATCACTCGCAGTGAACTTGACTTACTTTTGATGTATTTCATCTGCTTGAATGCATTGTTTCACCTATATATTTACTACTTAAAAATAATTTTAGGATGAGAAAAAAAAATCAACCACTCCTTTGTACAGGAACAGAGAAATCTCACCCAAGTGACAAATATTTGCAACATCCAACTTGGCAAGCCTGGTATTGGACTTCAATTCTGTTACACACGGATGAGATTTCTCTGTCTCAGTACAAAGTGGTGATTGATTCTATTTGTCACAATAAGAATGCCAGAGATGTGTTTTGTATTGCATACAAAGGCATCTGCTTCTGACCTTAGTCTAGGTCACTCATCTTTGTATGCTTGGTGCTTTGATTACCAAACATGGCTCCTTTACTATTTATTGTTTTGTTGCTTTTCATACCCAGAATTCCAAGATTCAAGGAATTCAGTATTTGGTTGGACTGTCTGTTTGTTTCCAAATTAGCAGATTGTATTGGTATAGTAATGTCATGTCATGTTCTTACTTTTTCTTGTGAAAATCTCTTTAATTTGCTGACAAAACTTTTCACCAGGTTTCACAAACATCTTTTTCATTTCCATGCCATGAAATGGCTTGGGACATAAAATGTTACCCATGTTCAATCCATCTATCCATCATTCCATACATTTGCCATAATAATTCAGTTTCTGTCTATGCGATCAAGTCTTGCTGTAATGTCTGCAAGGGTCTTTGATAGCTGTGACTGGGACAGATCTTGTTGTCTGCTAGTATTCCATCTGTTTTGACTGCCATTATTCTTGGTCTGGTTGTAAAATCTTTGATTGCTTGTGGCTCCACCAGTAACACCTCTAACTGGCACTGTCCTCTTTTTCTCCTGTGCCCCCCCATGACTGCCTCATATCTTTCTACAATTTCCACTGCCTGGATCACGATAGTACATTCTTTGTCTGTGCAGCAGCATTTCGTCTGTAGTGCAATACATTTGTAAAGCAGATTTAGGGCATTAGCTTCCTGGGCTACATCCCCATTATATGTATCTTCCTCATGACCACACAGGTCCAGTTTGGTTTTGGTGGTAGTTAAATGATTTTTAGCAGAGTTATTCTTCTTTGATTTAGAAAACTTGGAAGAAATCAGTTTCTCAATTATACTGCCAGCTGTAACTTTCATGTTGCTCCAATACATCTACTTTTATTTTTTGTAACCTTTGCAGTGCTTGTATTGTATTTTAGACATAATTGACAATGAAAATTAATAATTTATAAAGACTAATACATTGCATTATTTTATTTATTGCTTTGATATCCATAAGAGAAGTAGAGATTAATTTTCAAGAAAGATTGAATTTATTTATATCCAAGGTACAAAACTGAATTGTATTACTAGTTGGGCAACCAGATCTAAATCAAAACCTTGATGGTGCATTTTTTATCATGCATTTAAGTATGAGGTTATTGTTAATTTTAACTTATTGAATGTTTATACATGTAATACTTATTCGGGTATATATAAAGTGCTACCTTTTTAAAGTTAAATGTTAGTAATTTAAACTATTCATACTGCATATGAATCCTGTTAATGCTTAACATTCAGTCTGAGGGCAGTATTTGATGTGTAAATGTGGAAGATTATGTGCAACAATTATTTTTGTGCCCTGTGTGAAGAGCTAATTAAATCAGAATTTAGAGGCAGATTTTAATTATGTGTTTTTGTATCAGTCCGTGCTATTTGATAATTACTTCAGCCAATTCTATTGCCCTTGAATATGTGTTAAATATCTCTTTTTGTGGTGCTTTTTTAAAATTCTTTTTTTATGCCACATTTCACAATCTTTCAGTCAGACTTTGGCACCTGGTTTTTACTGATGTGGGACAAACCTGGGTACTGTGTATCCATCAAGTGTTATCAATCATCTGGGACTAAATGGCAAATTTTCTCATGAAATAAAACTCAGTAGAAGCCAGTTGTGCATCAGAGCTGTGGAACTTGTGATTTAAAGCATACACTGCTCATGCTGCACAGCGGGTCAAGGATTTTTTTATGGGGGAGGGGGGTGTCCAGGAGTCCAAATTTTCTGGGGGGGATGGAACTTGTGTCAAGGAAGAAAGAATTTAAGCATAAATTAACAATGATGGTATATACTTTCAACCCCCCTTCTAGATCTGCGCATGCTGCTCTTACCAGATGTTGAGATATGAGGTAACTCAGCGAGGAAGAGTTATTCCCCCTGTTCTCTATGTCCATAGCTATGAAACTGCTTTGTAAAAAGATAAATTAATGGATTTATATCTATATACTGTAGAAAAATTTAATTTTTGGTCCTGTATTTTTTTTCATGTTATAGTATATAATCTTGTTATAATATTGATATACAATGAATATCCTTCACAGCCAGATAATCTGTCCATATTCACTGTCCTTTTGGAATTTTCCAGTAGCCAGTGCTTGGCTTTGCGGTTGTTAGGATAATTATTACTGTGATACAATTGCTTTATCAGAATATTATGTTTGACTGATTTTGTAAATGATTTTGTAAGAATGAGATATATAGTTGAAGCATGCAATAAATAAAAGTGTTCTGTCAAGCATTTGGAAGTTCTGTCAATTTTATGCCTTTTAATTTATGTTTACCAGGGCAGTAAATATACAGATTTTCCATCTCTGCACTGGAGTTTGACCTGATTATTCCTTTCTTATCCTCCAGGAAAATTTTCCGGGGAGCATATAGTCTCTGCTTTGTCTGTCGATCGGTGCCTGTGCTCATCTGTCTAGAGCCTTATCTCCTAATTCATCATGTATTCAGGTCATACTTACAAAATATAATCCCCATAACCCTGGCTTGCGACCCACCTTGTTTCATTGTCAAAGGTTTAGGTCATTCTTGTTTTAGGACTTACAATTTTATTTTGCCCATATCTCCTTCCAGCATTGAGTGACTTGGATCATAATTCACGTAATTGTTACTCATGACATACAGCTGTTCACTGACCTTGAACCAAGGTCAAAAGTTAAGGTCATTTTAAAATTTTGACGTGAAAGCTTATTTTGACACTATTTTTAATTAGTTTTGAGTCATTGAACATAATGCACAAAAATGTTAAAAATTACATTTTGGTATACACTGACCTTCCAAGGTCAAGGTCATTCAGGATTTATGACTTGAATTCCTATTTTCCGTATTGAGTGACCTAGATGATAATTCACACAAATGTTACACATGAAATACAGGTGTGCGCTGACCTTGACTAAAGGTCATCCTTGATTTTTTTCTTGAAAAATTTAGCCCACATCTTCCAGTTTTATGAGTCCATGATCATAATTGACACAGACATTCTTCATGATTTACAAGTATTCACGCAACTTAATCCAAGGTCAAGATCAAGGTCATTCGCAAATTTGACTAAAACTTTTTTTTCATATTTCCTTCAAGTATTTATTTGGCTTATCTTTTGTTTCACACAAAATTTTTGCTAAACTGCTGTTAAACACCACATGAATTAAAGTTGGCCTTCTGGGAGCATACATCAGGTTACTGATTGCCTTGTTTTTTTTCAAATGTATTATCTCCCTTGTTGATCTAAAGCAATGATCACCACCAGGGCTTAACCTCACAAATGTTGGTGGTTTGATTATGATATCACATTAAGTGATGTCTTCAATTGCTTAATTTCAAACAACACTTGTTGTAAAGGGCAACATACATTTAGATTTTTGTAATGATACTATACAAAAAATTCATGTCTTGAAGAAGGAATTGGGTCACTGATGAACAACCTTGATCCAAGGTTTCATTATAAGTTGGGCCAAAAGCATTGCAGTGCTCAATGTCATCTAATTCAATCTTGTAGCTACAAAACCTTCAAAATATGAAAGTCACACATACAAGCAAATTATATCAATCGCCAGAAGAATTGAACACAATATACAAATTCGGTGAATATTGGACAAACACTGACCTCTTAAGGGAGATCAGGTGCCATAGAGGAGTAGGTATTCTTCTCTTGACCGGTTTCACCTGACACAAGTCCAGAGACAAATTTAGATGAAATAATTGAGAAACAAATTCTCTTCAAAATCGAGAGACAATTCAGCAATTACAATCGAACAAGTAGCCCAACCTTCCATTCAGTGAAATATTGTAATTGCAAGCATGGTCATCATAGCGACCACAACATTTGCAATAGTTGGTATTCAAAATGATGTGTTATCCTTGTGACAATTTTTCGAAAAGCAGTTTGCCTCTTTATAAAAATGTTCATGTAGAACATTCCCTGGCACGTCGGGTCATATCTATAATTCATCTGTAATTCTGTATGCGACAAAAAAGGAATATTACTATTTAGATAAGAAAAGTAACAGACCCAGTATTCAAAACTTATTTTCGTTAATTAGTCAGTTGAGAATATACATGTGTATATGAACACAAAACCTGATATCTTTCATCTTAAGGAATGGAAACATTTAACCTGTGAAAAAAGCAAAGAAAATGCAAATAATCTTATACATTTATTGCGTTACTAAGTATCTCTCACATTTTCTTTAATTTTATATTTTGAAATAGCATATGCGTCACTTCAGTGAAATTCAACATAATAGATGTATATCAAAAATCTAAGCGTTGTTTCACCAAGGGATGGGCATTCAAATTTCAAAAATTGATTGACAGACAACACCATGGCCAGTTACAGAATATATAGCGTCCAAAGTTTTTTCCAACATTTGCATCGCCGAAAGGTCGGGTTTTTAAAAATTTTCCACATCCGAAATTTGTTTGCAATAAGTTATATTTGCCTGATTAAAATTATTTAACTCGATTATGATCATAGTTAAAACAAAGTTACTGATAAAGGGCTGTGTCTGTTTGTCACATCCTGTTCAGATGACGTAAATACTTTGGTAATATCCAGGATGTATATTGGGAAGATGTTATTGTGTGGAATTTAAAAATTCAAATTTAAGTCAAAGATTTAGTTAATTTGATAGTATATTATTAAATACATATGTGTGTGGTTAAATCTATGCATAAAATGTATGTATAGTCAGGAATTACGAGGAAGCAATCTATTTAAATTTTCTATATTTCATATCTGAAATATTGAACATTATATTATCATAATATCAACCATTATCGAATGATAAAACAAAGGCTTTCAAGATATAAGTTTTTCAGACAAAGTATTTACTACTGTACAAATAAATTTTCATATATCATGCATTCAATATTTTCAAATTTGCAAAAGTAGCACAAACGAAAATTTGATTGTTAATATTTTCGCAGGTTATGAAGACTTTTTTGAAAACTGACAAAATGGCGAAAATTCCCACATTTCAATTTGATCGCGATATTTCGACGTAGATCTCTGATAAGCTTAATATATCTATATTATTCGAGAGGTGTTGATTTCTGATATATTTGCCATGCTTTCTATTCATCAACAATTTGGGAAGTTGATTCTAATTTATCAGTTCTTATCAAGCCTCTCGTCAGACAAACCGAAACTTGGTCATTCGTCTCGGAAGTTTACAAGGCGTTTGGTATTTCATACCGGAATCACCGGGCAGGTAAAAGTATTCTCACCTTATTTACCTGGTGAAATTAATTACCTTCCTTCCTGTTTATAAAACCTCAGCTAGATATTCAATAGATGAATTAGCACATCTGATGATGTGAACTTTGTTCCAAGGGGTGTCACAGAATGTGCAATGAATCAAAGTACAGTTATCTACCCAGAATTTACGTGCAAAGGTGTGCAGGTAAACCGCGAGTCATTTCAAACTGGATTAGCATAACGCAGCATAACATGCATATTTTTAATTCGTCCGCAACTAATGTGAAGAAATAGATAAAAAGACGTTATTTTTAGGTCTTCGCTCATTTCTCACCAAATGATTTACATCCTTGATAATGACCGAATTTTTTTCCATGTCTGGAAAACAGGTTTAATTTTGTAAGCTTTTCCCTAAATTGCCCCTCTAAATGTCTTACAAAGATAAAAATACTCTGCCGCTCAATGAAAAGTAATCAACAAAAAGAAAAGACACCAAGTCTATTTCACAATTTCAAACTCGAGGGGTTCCCATGGAGCACCAGCGACAGGTGCGGCATGGTAACATCTATCCGCACACCTGATTCCATATCATTTGGGACTGACCATTATTTTCCGGGGTACTCCTTCATTTAATAAAAAAGATTTGATTTCCACTTACAGTGGATATTGGCGGCTTCCGGGGCCTTGGTCCCATCCCAGTCGCAATCCGCAGTTTAGACCGTTTTTATTCCAAGTTTGTATCATATTTAGAGTTTTCGTTTGAACTTCCTCATTTTTACTTCTAGTATCCAAATATCACATATGAAATGAATATTTGGGGATTTTATCTTGATTCTAATTCAGAGTTTGATACTAGTTATGGACATCTTTAAAAGCATTTTCTTCTAAATAGTTCAGATTTAGAAGAAAGGATTTTGGAAGGAACGATTGGTTCATTTTAAAGATATTAGAAAATGAACATGTTGCCACTAAAGGGTTTCAATAAATGAATATTACTGACGATGTTTAGTATATCTTTAGGAATGATACGTGATTATGAGGGGCCTCCGTGACCGAGTGGTTAGCGGTGTTCGACTTCGAGCCGAGGGGTCCGGGGTTATGGGAAATTGACTCGTTGATTGAATATGAATGTATATGGTATTGAATACCATAATAATGTTCTCTGTTTGTAAGATTCACTGAGGTTATACTCAACTTTTTTCAGTAAGGCGGAGAGGCGCCTGATTTCTGGACTTTAAGGAAATGACCGGATTAAGTTATATTGATCTTGAATAAAAGTTCGAACTTTCGCCAGCTGTAAAGTGAGAAATTTTGTCATTTGAAACATAAATGCTCTTGGTCGTCGTTTTGGTGCGGAAATTCTCGAATGTTTCGTTTTAAAAGCTCGTCTAAAAGTAATGTATTACCCAGGAACAGCGGAGATGCACTAATGTCAAGTTCTTGTTTACAAAAAACACGGTATTTGACAAAGAATTAATCTCGTGTTTTCTCTATTGTTTTTCTCATGAGATGAAATAAATTACTAAATTTGCATTTAAAAACTAGTTGGGTACCAGATCAAACGCTAAAATACCGGTAATGCAATTAATAAGGTGCAGCGTCTCAGCTTCATCCTCACGTAACCGGAGCGTACAAATTAAGAGCACCCGCCTACCTCGCATTTCAAATAAATTACCTGATATATTCGACACTTTAGTTGGAAACTGGAAAATATTCGCAAGTGTGAAGACACACTATATTTTGTAGATTGTTAAAAAATAAAATAGTTATCATGGGATCTTAGAAACTTCAAGTCCCAAAAATGTGACAAGTTTAGAACGAATATTGGTCTCAACGTGGGGAACAAATCGCTGACAGGATGGGACCGGGTACTTGACCCGTATTGTGTAACAAAATCCCCGTACCGACCATTAAACATTCACAGTGATGATTACAAGTTTTCAACAACGTATGCTTGTGTCAGTAGTCTATTGGCGAGTCGTCTGGCTCTCAGAATAAAACATTCATAGGCGACAAATACCTTGGCATACCGTTTAAGTTTTGGTAGGAATTGGCAAGAAAAGACGGGATATTGCCACTCAGAAAGTTCGTGTTATTGATACTGAGATACTGAAGAAGCACTCAATAATAAATGTCAAAAGTTTCATGTCTGGTAGTGAACGATAAATACTGAATGATAAAGGGCACAGTAAAATGAACGGTTAATAGTCTTAAATCAAATGTCCGGAGGGAGCCAGTGCCCCTGTTATCTATTCAACTTTAAAGTAGTTATCAACATCTGAGAAAATCAAACTTGGAGCACACCGAAAATTGTTATTCAAGAAATTAGTGCATCAAAAATGA
>JACSZP010050418.1:0-11433 GCA_016161895.1 Pinna nobilis | reverse complement strand
TTGGCATTGTATTTAATTTTAGAGCAGGAAGAATATTGCACGGTTGTTGCGCATAGTGAATCACCAGTCAGTTCTATACATCGTGTTTACATTTATTTCGGATAAACGTACATAAAATGTGTGTTAAATAAATCTTTTGACATCGCATAAAAGCTGTGGAGGATAATTCTTTACTGTAACTACACATCATATATTTTTTCTATGCTTTTTAACATTCAACTCACAAACCTTTACTGGGCCTTCGTTGCCGAGTGGTTAGCGTGTTCGACTTCGAATGGAAGGGTCTGGTGTTCCAATCCACGAAGCGCCACTCCTTGGTTGGCCATCCATGTCTTTCAGATNNCCCCCCCCCTGCTCTACGGCCATAAGTGCCGAGCATAGACAAAATTTGTCGCACATGGTGACGTCTCCAAATGATTGAAATATTCTTGAATTGGACCTTAAACAACAATACTACAACAACAACAACAACAACAACAACAACAACAACAAACCTTTACTCAAATGGAAACGTCACCGAACAACGATGCAGAGCTTCGGGTTTTGGCCTATCCTCGGTACTTATGGTAATGCGTATTGTTAATACTTAAACTACAGTGACACACTGTGATAAAAAAGATCATATTTCACTGTGTCAATACAAGGAAAATCAACTCGCTCCGCCTGAGGCTCGAACCAGTGACATCAAAGTCACATCACCGCGGACCCCAAATTTCTCTTTATTACAGTTCTGAATGAAATTTCAAAGGTATATCTTATTTACAAAAGATGATTGAATAATACATCATCAAATAATAATTATGCCACTTTACATACATGAATTTATCTTTTTTCAAAGTCAACATTAAATAGCTCAATAGCTGCATATGCTTACCAATAGAAAATAGTTGAGTTAGGGTAAGGGTAATTTTAACCTTGAATACCTAATTTTTTGCCGCATCCATTGTATATAGTTTCACACTGAGCACAAAATACTTGTATTCAATTCAATCATTCAGCCGAGCCTAAATTTCTGTCACGCGCTTGTACCGAGGGAAAATTATATTGTGTATCATTCAAACACAGGCGAGTGAGAGATAGCTTGTAGTTTATCATTTGTTGAAAAATCAAATCCGTGGCCACTTGTGGTCACTGGATCGTTTCCGCTATCTGTAATTGTATGGGGATGTCCATGACAGATACAGTGCTGTGAGATTATTTTAAAGTCTGAACGAATGCATGGGATCTCTGTTAAAGGTGAGATATACCTATATATCTCTGTGTAACAATTATACCGATAGAGATGAACGCATGTTACTTATCTGTATAGGCTATCTATAGAAAATCTAGTTCGTTTGTAGTTTAACGTTTTTAAAATATACTAAATAAAACAAGTAAGAGTGAAGAAACTGAGAAACAGAAAAAAGAAATCAATGTTGTTATCGTAGTTTTTCTCACTATGAAGCATTCTACTTTTACAGGAAGACATACATAATGAACAAAAGTCTAGCTCCGCTTGCTGAGGAAACAGGAAACCTAACACCAGATACACCGATCAGTACAATCATTTTCCTGTGAATGTTTTTATGTAATTGACAACTTTTCATTGGTGGAAGTAGGAGCACGTTCACAACAGTTAAAGCTGTTACTAAACAATACGGAGCATGTGATGGTATCTAATGATCCAGGTGATACACGTTATGTTCGGGTGGAGATTGTATTGTAAGGAAACAAATGGATACGTTTATTTGACCCGTACTTCTTTTTCCGGATGACAATGAAGTGGTTGGGAGTTGGGTTTTGTGTTTTAATTTGTGTATTATCGGAGATTCCGGGCAAGGAGGTTATTCGACTGGGATATTTGACAGGTTCTCAAAAGCACCCGAGCGTCCGTCATTACTCCAGGCTCGGACAAGCTATTTCGGGTGCTATAACGCATGCTGTCAATGAAATAAATAATAATAATGATATTCTCCCAAATCACACTTTGGAATTTCTTGTGTCGGAAACATATGGCATGGAACCATTTAGTATTCTAAGAACTGTGGAACTTCTGCAAGAAAATATTAGTGCTTATATAGGACCCCAGGAAACATGTCGACACGAAGGGAAAATAGCAGCTGCCTTTAACGTCCCAATGATATCGTATGTAAGTAACTTTGTTATGTATTGAAGTATATTTTTCACTTTTATTGTTTGACTCTCTATTCATCTATTGTGGCCCGAGTGATCGAAAAGAAGAGATATCATTTATGATGAAAAAAGAGAAGAAAAGAAAAAAAAAAGAAAGGAAATACATTCATAACAAAGTTGAAAAATGACAATCGAAAAGGGAAAATGACCTTCGTAAGTAGATATAAACACATTTTGAAAGGTCATTTAAACACAATACTGAAACAGAAACTTAAATCTTAGTCTAAAACAATTTATTATGAATGAAAATGATCCATATAATAAGTTCAGAGAGTATAAAATTATTTATTTTTTGCATTGATGTACCACCCCGACGATTAACTGAATTATAGGTTTATTTCGAGTTTACCTTGGATAGACATAAATTCAATATGATAAATAATGACAACATTATCTAGTATGAATCATCGATACGGTCATGACAGGCATCAAATGTTACACAAAACGTCTGTTGCTTTGCAGTCAACATAAAATGATGATCATAACATCGTGCTTTTCTTCAATAAAGGTAGGTGGTCTGAGAAAAAAGAAAAGAAATTAACTTTATTATTCTAGCCGGATGATTTACTACTGACAGTTAAAGATGCATCAGTCAAACCCCAACAGGCAAGTAGACGTCCTAAGAGAGCACATGGTCTGCAGAGACTTGAAGCAGTCAATTGGTAGGGTCAAGCAAGGAACCCATTACATTCAATATGTGTTACAAAACTTTTTTTCGCCGCACGTATCAAAATGATTTATTTTGCAGTTTCTTTGGACTTAGAGGTATCATATATTAAATAAACAACATAGATATAGTTTTTCTCAGATTTATGATGGGGCTCCTTATTTAAAAGATTGAGATGAAACTTTCTCTTTATTTATTTTCCAAAATTTGTTCTCTGAATTTAGAATAGGTCTACATATTTCACCAATATTCCTGAGGACTTTTGGTTGAAGCCTTTCAGACGCCCATTTAAAGCATTAGGAGAAACTGATTCGTTATCTATTTTCAAACGTTGATACATGGTAAAAACTCTTGAATCAAACGGTATTTCATATTTTAAGGCATTCAGAAAACCAGAAACAAATAGTTTACTTTAAATAACAGAAATGAATACGTAAAGAAAATACCCGTCTTTGTTATGACTTGAATACTCCATCGTAATGTGTGAATTTAATTTACTCTATTTACTCTTGTGTTGAATCCCAGTTAAATAAAATATAATGTCAAATGTATAAAGGCTGAAGATTTTAAGGGTATGAAAAACTTATTTAGCCAATAAGTAGGCATTTCGCCTGAAATCATTTCTAGCAGCTTGAGTATTTGGCATAGATTGAACATCTCTTTTGATAGGGTATGGATTGCATGGATCGAACGCCCTTTTCGAGCGGGGCTACAGGGTTAAAAGAAAACTTTATCTTTTCATTTGTAGATCAATGTTTTTCATCAATACCTACACCTTTGTCATTTATGGATTTTAAGTTTGATACAAAGAAGAATACGCATGTACATGTAGTCATTTATGGATAAATATATACATATAAAAATAAAATCAATTTCTTTTACTAGATTCGGATACCGCTCCGTATCTGTTTCGCTACCAATTACTCTTCCGTAGTCAAATACCTAAAGGAATGGCTGTTGTTGTTTCTTGTTTAAGGTCCCGCCCACGATTCTTTCACTCATTATGGTCACATCATTGAATGTCCATGACGAGCTTCAGGTTTTGACATGTGCTCGGCAGTTACGGCCATCGAGCAGTGACTGGTCTTCAACATGCTAACAAGTACAATGACACGGGTCTTGTCTTTTGCTGTCGAATTCGATGTATTGGAAGTCAGTCGCTATGCCATAGGTTGAATCAAATATATCTGTGTCAGAAGATGAAAACATGTAGCAATCTGTGGATTGTCTGGTGTAATCTTTGATCTTCAATTAGTATTTATTTGTTGTAATTGTTATCCATTATAACAAAACAAGGCGGGCAATTTAGAAAAACACATTTCATAAGCTTGATTAGTTTTGATATTTTACTTATTTTTTCTCAGATGTAATCACTAACAATTCTTCATCACCGATTGATAATCACCCACATTCTATTTTACTGCAGTATATTAGTTTTATTACCCATACCAAGTAGTTGTATGAATTATTCGTGGATTTATTTTTATTAAATTTCAGCACGTAAACTAGACGCTCTTATATCTCTAAAATGATCATTATTATTTCACGCAGATACAATTACTAAATATGATTGAGACAGATGTGTAATTTTGAATAAGCATCGTGACTGAAAATTGAGAACAATTCAAAACACATATTAACATAACAATGCTCGTCATAGATTTTTTTGCTGCAGCAATTCGTATTCTTGTGGCACATGTTTTGTTTCCTCAGTCTTCTTTATACATATATTTGCGTTTCCCGTTCATTCCTCTACGACTTATTTTGTTTCATTTTTTGCACAATAAAGGTATGATATATGCATTTTGTAAGATGAAACGTTATCTTCTATATCCCCATGAAATTTGCCACCTTACATTGTGTATTTGACGATTTATATCTAAAATAGAACAACATAAAACTTTGCTGCATGGAGAGATATGAATACGACTTCAGTATTTCAATTGTGTCAAATGCATAATTCATAGTAATTATCAAGTCAATGTTCACACACTGGTTGTTTTATTAAAGAATACCCCGTTACCTAATCGAGATATAAGGCTCAAGGCGGGTGCGATCGATCAACAGAGGATTCTTAATTCTCCTTGACACATGATCCTACCTCTGGTATATTCAGGGTTCGTTTTTTCTCAAATCGTTCTTTTATATTCCGTACAGGAGTTCTGAAATTGATCGCTTTTCGTTACCTTTATCATTTCATTCCCTTACGATAGAGACAAAAATTAAGTACAAATGCAAACAGTTTGCAAAAGTCAGTATCTCTCGAATTGAAAACAAATAACTTTATTACGAGTGTATCTCATTTATCTTATCAATATAATTGAACAATCAAGATTCAACGTAACCGTTTTGTATTACCGCATATTTCAAATTCGAATTCTATTAGATAATTAAAATCAAATCATTGTAATGTTGATGTTTTCCGTTGCACGTTCCTTGCCGTTAAATTATATTGGCAGTTCATCTTTCGGTAAAAGAATGTCTTCCTGGGACGTAGATTATTTATTTCGTCTTTACAAAATTCAAGTTAAAGATACAAAGGTGGCGATCAAAATGCAAAAATCCAAAAGCAGACATACCCATAAAGAAAAAAAAAACAAAGAAAAACAATTACAGCAGTCCATGCAACAAGACGTGTAAAACAAAAAATGGAGTAACACGAACTCCACCAAGAGGTGATGAGTTTATGTGCTCCAGAAGGTAAAGCAACTCCTGTCCGCGCGTTGATATGTTCATACTTGCATCTTTTCCTGGCCACAGTAGCTAAATTACTGATATGGACACATATATAAACACATCTTTGTCAGCATAATCCTAAATAGATACCCTAATTAGGAATATCAGCTGGTTACGTGCGTATATATCTATTAATAGTCAACATTATTGAGAGTGCAACTAGAATATTTACCGGCGGTTCGGTGAGCAACCATTAATGTAAAATGTCCTAAGAAGTTATTTAAAAAGTCAGTCTAAAAACTGTGTAGTTGTCCAAAGGTTAAAAGATTTCCGTTTTTGGATATATTTCTTGTGTTTTTGTGAAATACGGAGTGACATCACGTAAACGACCCGTAGCGAGGCCGAAATAATTGTTTTTAACATTTCAATCATCCTCCTTTGTGTTTTATTTGTTTTGAACATTTTGCATACAGAAGCAAACAACGTACTGATAAGTTGTCATATAATATTAGAAATTATGGTTACTATAAATATTTCATAATATCACAGTCGGTATAGTATCCTTACTGGTTATTGTACAGACTACATGGGGGTTAATGTGATTGAATGGTCTTTATCGACTTTGACTAGCATTTATTCTATACTTATTTTTATTTGAATTTGACTAATGGTTTTCTTGACCGATCACCAAACTTTACTACTAAACCAGACGATTCCTTTTGCATCTGATCCTTCGTCTTAACTTTCAGAGTTTCATGTAAATTCGAAATTCTATATTGTCCCCTGATCTTCTTGTTACTCCTATATCTTCGATTCTAATTTGATTATTTCAGTTGAACCCGTTTATCCGGTCGCCTTTCGCCCAAAGGCAAATTGTCCGGATAAATAAAGCAACCGGATTATTGAAACTACATTTATAATGACCAGTACAATCTGAACTATCGGCGTCCGAATTAATTAGCCTGGATTGTATATGTTTTATAATTCAATGGATAGTCATCTGAGTATTTTATTGTTTACCTCAACATTTGGGACCGCCGTGACCTAGTGGTTTGACGTGTTTTACTTCTGATCGAGAGGTCCGGGGATCGAGCCCGAGCCATGACGCTGTTGACAGTCCCTGTCTGTGTGAGATATAGAAAAAATGGGTAGGTGTCAGTACGTTAAAGAATCCTCCCTACTCTACTATATATATGAAAGGAATAGGCAAAATGCGTCGCTTTTCACCGGCACATGGTTAAGTCTCAAGTTTAAGTGAAAGATTCTTGAGTGTTCCGCTTGACAACAACACAACCAAATCCAACCAAACTACAAACTTAATACTTTCTGAAAAGATTCGATTTCTCTTTTTCTTCATTTGTCAAAGATGCAGAATTCGTCGGGGTTTAATCAAATAATATCTATACGCAGCGACGTCTATAATGTACTCGCATAGTGAAATATATATATTATCATGGCAAGAGCTTTACTTTACACAACTATTGTGATTGGTAATTCGTCATGAATAAGTCTGTTTGTCTTTTCGAGACCGCTGCTGCTTTCCTCAAATTTCATTGAAAAACAAAGACCTTCTATTTCGATTATTGTTTATCAATTGAGGTCGTAAATATTTCCGAGAGAGCAAACTTAGTGAAGTGTATTGATCTAAACCTGTCAAACAAGACTATAAAAGATTCCTATGTGATATGGGATGGAAGTTATTTTCTTGATTGCACTACTAATTTCACCTCTTTGAGAAGGCATCCAGATCGTCTTAAAAGAAAACAAAAATGTGTTTACAGAAAACACATTCCGTCGGTCAACATGTTTTTGAGACTGTTGTTTTGTTCAGAATTTTCTTTCACATGTTTATTTCTTTATCGAGTCAAAACTTAAAGATTAAAAGTTTTTTTTATTCAGTTGTGTCTAATCTATTCGGTTAATGCTATGTGCAAATGTTTCGTCGATAGACTAACAGGATATTCCTTTTAAACAAGAAAACGTGACGAGATATGCTAGATTCCAGGTTCATTGTCTAGAACTTTGTGTTCTTGCACTGGCCCAAAGAGGAGTGCAGGTTTTGCACAACTAGGTAATGAGAAAATCAATTTTCTGATTGGCTAAGCCTTGTCTATGTCTCATAGATACTACTCAGTACTACATAACACCTTACACATTGGTTTGGTTTTGTTGCATCATAGCCCCTTTTACTACCCTCACCGATAAAGATATTTCATAAGTGAAGGAATTTTCAGTAATGCGGAAATCGAGGTCACTTTGTTTAATCTCTTGAACATTTTTGTCAAGCTTGAATAAAAACATGCTACGGGTTCTGGTATGGAAATCGGTTATCGGTGGAAATAAGTATATAATGCTGTATAAGTAATAAAAAGGAAATCGCAGTAAGTTGATGTTGGATATGTTATATGATATTGATTATAATGGGAAAGATAATTTTCTTGAGAAAAGGGAACGGAAATTCTCAATTCTTTCTCTGTTGCTCATGTAAATTTGCATGTTAACAGTGTTGAATGGTTAAATATATGTCTCTCTAGGTAAATAAATGCTATAGACTTACATACATCGCCATATCTCACTGATCATGTTTAATTAAGTTTACATTTTTATGCCGATTCAGATGCAGAGTATTACTTATCCTCTGAATTTGCAATTTCCCCCAGATATTACCTCTTAATTAGCATGAAATTAACATCAATTTTTAATATCCAAAGTTTGCATATATGCACAGTTGCATTCTCAGGGAACGGCATAATTTGTTTCTAAAATCAATAGTAAAGAGTTTTTGTTTCATCTGATTCCTATATGTATATATATAAATGTATATAAATTTGATTAATCTTTTATGATGCTTTCAAATATGGTATTGAATTACATATATTCTTGACTACTTTTTGATTGATTTATTTTTATAGATTGAATTATGTTTTATGGTAGATGAACACAAAGACACAACACACAATTATCAGCATCGAGTACTGCTTTTGATAGTCATCTTATATTCGCAATTACTCTGTTACAAAAGTGTTATCAGCATTTCATGTTTAATCAATGTACTAAGTACATTTTGTAGTGAAATAATATATTTTAATTTAATAATGTAAACATGTGGTATGATCAGTGGTAACATGTAACACTGGTTAGTTGTAATGTCTTTACGCACGGATGACTTATAACATATTAGCTCATTGGTTAGTTGCTTTATCAAGTGTTATATCCTAGAACAAATATTATTTGTTACACTAGCCAACACCTACTGTGACACGGGACTTCGGGTTTTACTTTCTCATCCGAAAGACAAGGACACAAATCACGATTAGAATTCGAACACGCTAACCACCAGGCTATGGTGGCCCCTTGTCAGATGTATCATCTTAGCGTACTTAACCGATGTAACATTTTACTTAATGAACCAGTTGCACAAAAGTTTAACTCATAGTTGAATTTAACTATGAACTTATCGATGGTAAGATTTAAGGTTGCAATAAATCTACAATAAAATTTTTATTAATAAATTCGTAATTAACTTGCTTAACAACCCTGCAGTAGTGTTGAATCATATGGTTACAATTACAAGCTAGAAATTTTACTTCTAGTTTATGGCTAACTACAAGTTAATTTAACAATTCATTGTGCAACTGGGTCCAGATGTAATGTTTCAGCGCAAAAATAATTTGTTACATCTTAGTGCAGTGAGCAGATAAAACTTCTCAGCTAATTGAACAGATTTAACATTTTGCCCTGTTGATCAGTCATAGTGTCTATTTAGTATCACTTATCAAATTTAACCTCTAAGCGCAATGATCGGCTGTAACACTTTACACCCTGATCATTTGTAACATCTTGCATCACCGATTAACTGTTACGTCTTCCAGCTCTGATCAGATGTAACATTTAACATTTCGCTTATCATTTTTTTTTTAAACTTTTGCACCATTGCTCTTTTGTTGACCGTTACCTCGTAGTAGTACGACTTCGCTGATTTGGCCTTGGTCCTGTAATAACAAATTTTGGGTTTCAATTCATTGAAAAAACAACTCCTCTTGATAAAAAGTAGAATCACAGAGAGGTAAGCATTTCTGTTTAGAGTATGGTGTTAATACTGCACACCTGAATAACACAAATGGAATGAAAAATAACCGATGATGGATAAATTAGAGGCAGGACTGACTTCTGATAGGCGGATTGCGCGTTCAGGTTAGGACTGGAATGTGAACAAATTCGTATGATTCAGACAAGCTAGGGAAATACCAGATTATCAAAGACTGGAACGATTTGTGCAGTAGTACTTTTGTTTTTTTTTTTCAAAAACCGGAAGATTCAGACAACCAGAACCCATTTGTTCATCAGCTGGTTAAATTCTAACCCTCGGATAGATATAACCAAGGTTTGAAATACAACCTAGAAATAAATTCTGTTGTAAAGCAATGCCGTGCTACAGTTTAACTGAACTTTTGTTTGGATAGTATGTCAAATTTGAGAAATATTACCAAAATGAAAGGCTAGGTTACTAGATTTAAAAAAAAAACTGGTTTATATTCAAACCTCGTGTGGTTGAATGTAAGCAATAGTTGAACAAATGCGCCCAGATCATTTCACGTTCAATAGTACGTAAGACACAGGTTTGCACCGGGGTTGTATACAGGTTTCCTGTTCGTTTGTAATGGAGACACAGACAGCTGCTCTGTTGTCCTTATCAAAAATTTAAGTGGTTTTGTTAATTATACTCTAACACTATACTTGACCCCAAAAGAGTTTGTTTGTCATGAACAATTTAAGAGATTTGTAGATATCAAAACCCACAGTGCTAAGGCATACTGTACAAAAGCATTTTTGTTGTTCAATGGGTCACCTATTCACAGTATTGCATTTCCATGGCAATTATCTATAAACATGTTTCCGAATTTAATTGTTAGACAATTTCAAGAAACTTGTACAAAAAAAGAATTTAAAATACTTAAGGTGAACCCGCGAATGGTATTATCAAAGATTTTTATTCACATGAGTTGTCCTTTTACAAAGTTCTCAAATCAATTAAAATTCTTATTGTTATTTTTTAATTATGCAACATTTTGGAAACAAAATGCTCAAAGAACTGAAATGTACATCTTATTTATATCCACACACCTTCACAAGGTGATTATTTCAATAATGCTGATGATTACTTTCGATAGTTGATGGTTTTTCCCACACAAGACGAACACAGATGTTGGTAATCCCGAACCCGTATAAAAAGCAACCTGTGTCAATAAAATCTTCTGCGTTCCTCGAGAAAAAACTGAAAATAGAAAACTCATTAGCGACTTATGCAAAGAGATATTGTAGATATTATACAGTTAGTATGCCCCCTTTTGCTACGTGGTGTTAACATAATTAAGGTTCGCCTAAAGTGTTGTTCAATCCCTGATTAAAATAAAAGGTTAGCAGAATTTAATACTAAACGTCTATTGAACGAGGCAGGTAATTACAATAGTGCCTAATCAATGACAAAGTGATTCTGTTGATGATGAACATAAAATGACAGATAGAGAGGTATCATTCGTCCAGCAGACAGCATACATATTCGGTTGAATATTGTACCAACGCGGATTATTGACAATCTAAAGGTGAGAACAGGTATCACGGGGAGGTACGCCCCCCCCCCCCCCTCGGACAGGCGTCATCTGCAGTGAGTGAAAAACTGAATTACTTATTCGTTTAAGAATTTCACCAAATGTGTTTATCAATTTTCTGTTTATAGTCAAATGTTCTTGGCTTACTTCATATCCCATTATCAATATTCAAAGTAAAGTACCATTGTTGCAACATTCGTATCACGTGCCATATAAGCCCACGATTGCTTTTTTAACACAATGTCCTAATGTCAGAGGAGTGATATACAGTTGAATCTTGAAAACTCGAAGTGCTCGGGACCGCTGATA
>JACSZP010050413.1:0-10262 GCA_016161895.1 Pinna nobilis | reverse complement strand
TTCACTTTCTGATTTCGGAATCAAATCCAAGCCACATTGAAGTTGGTTTTCCCTGCTTTTTTGGTTAAACAGCGATAATTGTGGTAAAGTGTCACAGTAAGTGTCAGCACGTTAAAGAACCCTCCCTACTTTGTGGCTATGAGTGCGGAGCAATGGCATTGCCCTTCACTGGCAAGTGATGAATTCTCAACATAAACGAAAGATTCCTGATTGGACCATTAAACAATACAATCGCCAGTGATATTTTCGCTGAAACAGACAAGCACATTCAGAAAAATTAAGCTGTATTTGAAATCTTAGCCACTCTAACTCATTTTCAAAGAATTCAAATAAATTGCATATGTCTCACTGAAAACAGCAGGAGACACTTTGGTACCCAGCATTGCTAGATATCACTGCATTTGTTACTAGTAGTTAATTTATGCCGTCTAAAATTCGTTAATTTGAACATTGAAGTATTCAAAGTTTCAAAAAGTCACTTGTAAAACTATGACATTACTTAAATAAGTTCATTTGCATACCTTCAGAGATGGAAAACGCTGACAACACCAACCGCAGAATGGGGACCAAGTAAAGCAGAAGACAGAGAAATGTATCTTAGAAGTTTGGGGAAATACGAGCTTTCAGATAAGAAATTCGAGGAAATACCACCAGAACAAGTAGAGGCATTGCTTCACAATAACGAAGTCTGAATTGCCGTGATGTATATTTACATTGGACCAATTCTGGTGAACATCTTAAAGTCTAAATGTTTGTGTAGATATCAATGCAAATTCACATGTTCTATAACAGGTAAGTACAGTGACAAACATTTAACAAAGCCTGCTAGACCGGACGGAAATAGCCTTCTGGAGAAGAAAAGTATATCCTGTGAACTTTTACTCTACGAGAAATATAACACATATACCTATTGTATATTACTTAAGAGACTATTGTCAGTAGGCAAATAGCTAACAGGCTACGTTTGTCACTACAGACCTTCCCAGCTGCTCAATTTCATAGGCACAAAACGTTATTGTGATTATATCATGAAGAAGATTGACACAACTGTCAACACAAGATCTGTTACACACTGTTCTAGTTTTTTAGTTACTATCACAACGTGCACTATCGTTCCTGCCATCCCTCGTTTTGAGGTGTGTTCAGTTGATCTTCATACTTCATGTTATTTTAATAGGCTTTTGGAACCTTCATTATCCAAGAAAATGAATTTAATGTAAGCAGTAAATTAAACTTAAAACAAAGTGAAAATCGCATATGTAAATAGCTAAAAGATAAAAAAAAATAATTTTGAAATGAAACTTAACTCTGGAATGGATATAATGCCAAAAAGTCATTAAAATACTTAACGACATTGTTTCTCATCATTTTTCACGTCATTTGTATCATAGTCAGTCATATCACTGCCATAACATTACGGCATTCACGTTTCAAGGCATTATGATAATAAGTAACATTTTTCATTCAATTTTTATGGATATTTTCTGTATCTGTCAGTCATTGAAACAAAGATCTCTTGTTTGAATGTATATTTCTTTTGTTATTCTTTTAAATTGATCCTGGATGTTTGGTCTCAGATTTTATTCACTTTTCAAGGTTAACACGTTTGGTTATCATTTTCTTTCTTTTTCTTTACAAACGAAATACGTGTAGAGATACCCAGTTCTTAATTATTTTTTTTGTCGTCATATATTCCCTTTTAAAGTGTATGTCTTGTCCAATGTGTTAGTCGAATAAAAACTATGAGTTTTTTTTTCAAAACGATACATTTACATATTGACTTATGTATCGAACAGATCTAACGATTTTGAAAGGAAGTTTTCTACATTTCTTGCCAAATCAATATTTACGCCCATATGTGTAAGTTTTGTTCTGAGAGAAAATTGGAATGAAAATACGGTGTGATTTTTCCTTCGGTAACATCATCTTTCTGTGGAAACCATCTGTATCGTTTTCCTTTAATTACTTGCTGATCCTGAGAATATTTGATAATATGATTTTGATCTAACAATGACAAGTTTTACTGAAATTATAATTATGCTGAGAGACTTTATACATTTTAAATGTGTAAATCATTTACAATTACGTTTAGTCCCACTATGTTTTAAGAGGTTAGGTTTTAATAATACTTATGCCTTGTATAGAATTAAGTTTACAAATGGATCTTATAATTTGCGATCCAAAATAATTTATAAATGTAAAGACCAGAAACTTACAAAGATTAAGTTGGAAAATCATTTAGAGATATTCGATGGATCATACAACTAAAGATCGGCCCGAATATCATAAACGGTCGGTGTTTTTTTTTTTAAATAAAGGCATACCTTACTTCTGTGTTCAAAATGCGTGTTTTTCATATGTTGGACATTCCCTTTGTAAATATTTCAATTTAAAATCATTTACTTGAATTAGATTTGAAACAAAAGTTTCTATATTTACCAGTATTTCTTTGCTTAAGATTGATTTTGTTGAGTTAAGATATTTAGGTTAATTTGCCGATAAAATTTATTTGCTTTAAAACAATTTCAATATTTAATTATGGTTTTTTAAAGTTTGAAATTGTATCACAATATTTCAAGGATGATTGGTCTGTTATACAACTAAAATTGTAAAGGTATTCTGTTAACGTTATTATTTCTTTATTTTATCATTAATGAAATTTCTTCTTTTTTTTCATTTCCGATTTTAATTCAATGTTTATAGCTAAATCAGGTTATCTTAATTATGGCAATAGATATATTTTATTTATACCCAT
Source organism: Pinna nobilis (assembly GCA_016161895.1). Taxonomy (NCBI): domain Eukaryota; kingdom Metazoa; phylum Mollusca; class Bivalvia; order Pterioida; family Pinnidae; genus Pinna; species Pinna nobilis. The sequence continues at coordinate 7,507 of JACSZP010050413.1, read as the reverse complement.
AGGCTTAAGTCATGTATTAAATAATTTTCTTTGTACATTTTCACAATTTTATGCATCTAGATAAATTGCTTATGTGTATATATCAACCTTGTTTTACAAAGTTTGTTTTGTTTGATTAAATAGAAATGATGCCTTTGGAAATGTACAAACTCATTACATTTTCATTCGTAAAGGATGCTTGCATCAAATTGTTTCTATGTACCCACACAGAACTTTTTTTTCAATAAATAGTTACATTTAAGTATTTGTTCATTTTATTCATATATCGTGGCTGGGTTTCCCTGTCAATGGGATGGTGCAGATGAATTTGAGACTCTGTATAATCATAGGTGTCATCCCACTCTGTTTATAAGCATCATACTGATGGTGGGCTAAACAAATCACTTTGTCCGTGGTTCGTCGTCTGTCGTCCGTGGTCCGTCCTTTGCTATTTCTCAGAAAGTACAGAAGGGATCTTGGGGAATGCCAAGGGGATCTTTTTTTCAAATTTTGGATGACGATTCCCCTTGGGATTTTGTTTTGCATGCTATAATTTGGAACTGATCTAAACAAAATTAGGCTTTCAAAGGGGGAACTCAGATTTTATAAAGTGAATTCCATTATCACATTTTTGAGAAAGTACTGAAGGGATCTTCCTCAAATCTTGCGTGGAGGTTCCTTGGGGACTTGTTAAGCATGCCACAGTTTGGAGCAGATTAGAAAAAATGGAGCGCCAAAGGGCTAAAATTTAATGTAGATGGTCCGTTAACCGAAGGCATACAGATAACCTAGAATAAGAAGGGAAAAGAGTAGTCTGTCATAGGTCTGTTAAACATCCAATGATGGTAGGCGTCAAGATCTTTCTAGGATCTCTTGTTATGTTCTGTAACCGTACGTTATTGGCCGAACGTTGAATCACTGTCCGCATTTGTCTGAAATATCATTGCATTGGACATTAAACAATAAATTTCACAATTAGAAAAAAAATATATGGCTATGAATGTAATCAACAGTCTGGTCTTATACGTAATACATCAAACTTTCATTCAGTTTCTAGTATATTTAATTTAGAACTTAGTTTTGTTTGATTTTGTCTTTTATCCAACTCGCATTAATCTTTCTGACGTATGATGGCGTCAAAATTTGAGTGATGAAGAAAAAATTCCGAACATGATAAGCATACTGCGAATCACAATTTTGAAACAAAAATTTATTTCTCAACTAACTACTGTCAAATGACAGATCCCGAAGAGGAATCCAAAATTGATTAGTTGACCGGATAGCGGACAGCGATAGACTACAATAGTTTATTCAAAACTGTGGCTATAGCGACTTAAAAGTAGAAAGATCAAAACAGCAAGGACACAAATTTAACAATCAGTTCTATTTTAATGTCATTGTTACTTAAAGTATTCTACATCAAAGCGCAGTTCAAGGAATTCAGGCAATGGAGATGTCGTTAAAAGTTACTTCACCGTTACTAAACTTCCGTAGGTCATTATACAGAGCAGATTATATTAAGATGTATGAATCATTGTTTAACCCTTTCAACACCACATACCAAAATGACAATAGAAAAGTGCATACCAGTTTGATACTTGGGGTTGAAAGAGTTAACATTCTACTCAGTTGTTCACGTGTTTGAAGACATAGACGAGGGAATCACTGTGTCGACCTCTGCTCGACATTCATGGTCACTGAGATGAGAAAAATCACAATCAGCAACGACGACATCTACTGTTTCACGAAAATATTGCATCCGAGCAATCCGCAAAATTCAACATCTTAGCTCATATAATATAACTGAGTCATCATTTTCGCATGATATTATTGGCAAATCCCGTGGCCAAAAGGCAATCAGAAACATGATGGTATGGTATGGTATTGGTTTTTTACGTCCCACTCAAGAATATTTCACCCATATGGAGACGTCACCGTCAACTTTTGCTTATGCTCGGTACTGCTGGGATGGTTCTTTAACTTGCCAACACCTACTGTGACACGGGACCTCGGTGTTGGCTGTCTCATCCGAAAGACAGGGACGGCCAATCGCGGAGTGCCGCTACGCGGCTCGAATCCGGATCTTTCAAATCGCAGTCGAACACGCTAACCACTCGGCCACGGATACCCCCCCCCCCNNCCCCCCCCCCCCCCCCCCCCCCGAAAACTTAGACATGAGATCTGGTAAAATAAAAGTAAGCAATCCTACATATGCCACAGTGCAAACATATAAAATATGAAACGAAATTCAGTATGCGAGAAATAAATGTATGCCACGACAATTTTTGTTTCATGAAAATTAGTGCCTTGGAGATGTCATGTGCTTGTGACAAGAGTTAAAATCCACAAAATCGACATTTAAAACGGAAGTTATCTTTCTTTAGGATGGGCCTCAGAAACAAGTTCCTGTCTCACTGGGGGTTTAAAAAAATCGATGCTCTGCAGAAGCAGGTGTTGAAATGATAGAGATCCGAAGATGAATCCGAACCTTCAAGACAGTTAAACATTTGAAACCCTTTAGTGACATTCCGTTAAATAGTCATACGAGTTGGACGGTTAACCTTCGTGTCCTTGTACAAAGTCTGTCATAAGCATTATTGTGTGCTATAATATTACCAGTTATAGCTTTTTATTGAATAAGAAAACTACTGAAAGGGTTTAATGGTGGTTACCCCGAGGCTCCTGACCTGCGAGTGATATTTGGGTCTAATCAGAAAGGGATTGGAATCCAATTTTTAGAAAGATTAATTTTTTAATGCCATGAGTTACCTACGAGAAAGAAAGAGTGATCATTCTGTGCGCTATATAGCTAATAAAATAAAGTGACCCTGGGCATCCGTATCATTGTAGGATATATTGGGTCTAAATGTGATAAATATGACTCAGATTTAGCGGTTATCATCAGCTAGACGCACTGTGATACGGATGCCCAGGGTCACTTTATTTTATTAGCTATATAGCGCACAGAATGATCACTCTTTCTTTCTCGTAGGTAACTATATCAGATTTACTCATTCCTGAATGATAAATGAAACAATTAAGAACACTGTGTAGCAGCTTAATTGTAACTTAATGCGTAATGTACTGTTGTTTAACGCCCCGCTAAAGAATATTTCCCTTATATATAGACGCCAAAAAANNGATAACCCACATTGCCATCAAAAGTGAAATATAGTTATCAGACCATGTGCCATTACAATCTACATCTTCTGTAGAAATATGGTCCCAATACATACAGGCAATATAATACCCCTATGATGTTATAAAACATTACTATTGTACTTGTATTTAAACCTCATTTTCTCTGTTTTACATAAATGTGGGATATCAGCTTCTTGCATGGGGCCACAGCATTGTAGTCTTTAAATTTATGTCCGATACTTTTGATACCATCTAACTCATGCTGTCGTCAATGTTTTAGATACCTGTCTCTGTGATAAATGTTTTTTTCTTTTTCCTTTTTTTAAGATTCCTTTGATTACCCAACCAGAAACTCGCGATTGTCTGTTTCCGTATAGATTCGCGTGCCTCTATTGAACACGGCATCGAATTCAACTTTAATGCTTTACAAACATTTTGACACTGTAATATAGTATACATGTACCTATTTAAAGACCTATTCTTTTCTGCAATCTTCATAATATACCTGTTTACGGAAGTATTTCCCATACATGTTTACAGGGACTTCCCATTACTTTTATTTCCGATTGAGTCATTACATCATCCAAATCAACTAAATGTATTACTTTAGCAAAAAGGTAAATAAATTTTAACTTCCTTAATGGAGGTAAAGTGTCTTCCGCATTTAGATAGAAACTTCACAATTCCATGTCAATTAGGTAGAAATGGCAAACTCCAGTAATGTCCAATTGGAATTAATAGAATGGAACTCAAAAATTGCGGATACTTACATACCCAGTACTGTTATTCAAACCTTCTACATTTTACTTGGTGTTTTGGGAAACATCCTGGTGTTTGTGGTGTATAGGCAGCGCACGAGGAACAACCATGGAGATCGACTTTTTGTCATTGCGCTAGCAATCGTGGATTTCTTTGGATGCATATTTTCGACTACTTTATCTTTGCTGTATAACGTTGTATCGGTTATTTTTCCAAGTTCGGCTGCGTGTAAAATATTACATTTTGGAGCGAGTACATGTATTGTTTCATCCCTGTTTTTACTCTTTGTCATATCCATTGAACGATTCCTGAAGCTATGCAGACCTCTTGGTCCTCAACTGAATAAGCGTCGTAAGAGAATCCTTGTGGCAGTCGTGCTGATACTTGGGTCAGTTATGTCTGTACCTATCCCAATCTTGAACGACAGGATGGAATTTAGGAAAAAAGACAGCAACATCATCGGCTATGTTTGTCGCTCACCATCGAGGCCAAGCTTACAGACAGTAAGTGATGTGTATCACGGTTTCTTGATGGTCATAGAAGTCATTGTGCTGATTGTCATGTGCGTGTTGTATGTATTTGTTGGTAAAACGTTGGTTCAACATTTCAGTGGTGCGACTAAAGGACAACCACAGCAACAAGCGCAAGACGTAGATCCACAAATGTCAACCGGCATGACTGATCCTGATAGCTGTGATTCTAAACGGTCGCTGGAAAGATCCCAGGACACTAAATCGTCAAAGAAGTCCTTAACCGGAAGTGCTAGAAAATACACTCTGATATTTCTGCTGATTACAGTTGTGGCAATTGTCTGCTATATTCCCCCGCTGGTTATTCTATTTTTGGAAACAAAGAACAAGAACTTTTGGCACGACAAATCCAGATCACTGCAGTTGACACTGAATATCATCAGACGCTTGTATATTGTAAATCATGTGGCGAATCCGTTCATTTACGCTTTTTGTGACCGCGAATTTCGGGATGAGCTAAAAAGACTTCTCTCCGTCTTTAGAAAATGGAAAGCTTGAAACCTTTGTGAGAAATTACTATGCTTTGAAATAATTGTATACTTTTACATATTTTATAAATCACCAGGTGAAGGTTTTTGGTAATTGATAATGCATCACTTTTATGAGTACATTTATTTGTTTGAATAACAAAGAAGATTCACTAATATTTTAGCAAATATTGCGCAATAGTGTTGTTTCCCTTGAAATCATTTATTTAAATTAATATTTCATCAGGCTCAAAAACTATATATACCATATATAAATTTCTTTGATAAAAGTAAAAGTGCAAACATATTGTAAGCTTTATAAACTGTATTTTACAACTATTAACCAACAAGTTATGTCAACTTGTATCAATGTCTCTCGTTGACCCTGATGATAGTGTGCACGAGGGGATCCTTGCTTTGGAAGAAACCGGAGTACTCGGACAAAATCATCGTATCCGAGCTGGCGACCACCATACCATCTCACATACTATCTGGGCAGATCCGAGGATCTAACCCGTGTCGCATCGGTGAGAAGCAAGCGCGTTAATCACTACGCTTTCCGCAAACACAAGCTTTATTTTTAAAAGCTTTATTTACAGCAGACTTTTTCTTGCCACCTTACAGTTTAATATTTTCCTTGATAATACATGTATAGGCATATATTCTCGCGATTGTGCATGTTAAATTAATATTATTACGTTGTGCGATACATGTTTTATCAGGTAAGAATAGCACACACGAATATATTTTTGTGTGCTTCAGTGCGTTTACACCATAATACAACTCACAGGAATGAGAACAGAATTTAGAGTATACAAATATTCAAACATTATATCATTGAACATGTATCAGTTTATTCACGTGTGCTGCTGGGAGCTAAAGGACGCTGATGTTTACCTGGCAAAGTCAGTCGTTTAAAAATTGTACGACATTACCCTAATTGTATTGGCATCCATTTAAGGTAGAACCTTTTGGAAGAGTGTTGCATAACATTATTATTGCATAAACTGAAATAATGTCCAAAGAAAATCAATTTTCACAACTCATTTACTAGCGGACTCTAATCTTAATGATTTATTCACGTGCTTTATTATGCAACATGAATTTTCCATTGCATGTTTTATTTACTTGGAGTTTTCAACAAACTTGTCTCGACATCCGAATCAATCCTGTTGTATTTTGTTAAACCTCCTACTTATGAATAATCACACTATACATGTAAATGGCGTCAACATTTTGGCAATAAGCGGTAATTTGGGTTAACAGTTATGCAAAATACACTCACATTTTAATTTCAACTCAGTGCAAGTTGGTTAAAGTATTTAAACTAGGAAAAATAAAGGAAATGTTTTAGAGTAATTCTAAATGTGTACGATTTCCTGAAAAATAAACTGCATAAATATCGGAAATTCTTTTTACAGCAATCATTTTGAATTTTAAATGTGTACGCTTACCTAAAACAAGTTCAGTTCAGCGAAATGCACTAACACCACTTTCTTCTCAATGTAGATTTGTTTAAGTATTCAAACTTGCAAAGTTATCAGAAATAAACTCTCAGAGCAAACCTTTTGGATGTAGGTTTTCCTAACAAAACCATTTGTATCTTTGCCAATGATTGCAATTAAAAGAAATACAATCATGTGTCCCTCTCAACCCAATTTCTTTCCAAGAAATTTAGATTTATTTGATTTAATTTAATGACATGGACAAAAATTCAAGTATATGTAACATATTTATTACTAGCGTACCGCTTTGACATAATCTGTATTTTTTAGTATGGAATAGTGGTGTAATAGTTCTTAGTGCGTCGTTGTGGCATTTTAATTTTAGTTTTCAGTCACTTTACCATCAATATTACATTATTTGTTTCGGGGCCATAATAATCACGACTACTCTAAATTGACCGTAAAACTTCCATTTGTGGCAATATCTACGTGTCCATAAAACGTCAGAGGAAACGGAAATAAAATAAAGATATAGATTGTAGTAGGAAATCAAGGGTAAAATGACATTTACATACAGATTCATTAGGAAATGTATATAAAAAAATCCCGGATGTTCTGGGAAAAACATAAATCTGTAAAAAGCTTGACAAGTACAACTACCCTCAAGAACAACAAGAGTTTCTAACCCTTCCGGAGCACCTGAGCTAATTCCGGGTTTTAAGTGGGGTTTACCTAATCCTATTTATATTAAGTTGTATTTGCTGTGTGGATTACCGTACTATTTTTGAAATTGGAATACTCACTTGCTATCTTCCACTTTTCTTTTAATGCATAGTGCAACTAGGCCATGGCTATTAGATATTTTGTAGCGAAGGTATATGATGTTTAAATGTGGAAATATTTCACATATTTGCTATTGATCAAGCTAGCAATTGAGATAATCTTACGAACGATAAAATTTCCTTGTTAGAAGTTTCTTTTTATATATAGTCGTAATTAAATGTGCACTTGACGTAGAATTCTATTCAACTATAAATTATTATTCCACGAATTAGCTTTGGACCTTGTATTTTATTACATTACTGTGATTACCATAGTGCCAGGGCTGATCACATCACTGGATATCAGCTTTTAATCTACAATAACTATATAATTGTATTGTTTTTATTTCATTTCGTGTATATAT
>JACSZP010050379.1:220-18884 GCA_016161895.1 Pinna nobilis | reverse complement strand
TCGCAGTGTGCAAATAAGTATTGGATATTGCTTTCTATTATTTGGAGGGGGGGGGGGGGGTAGTAGGTTAGATATGAATTATTATCAGTGCTCATTTACAAAGCATACACGACAGTAGGGTTCATCATCTTGATATTGTACATGTTCCAATTACTTTTTATCAAAGAAAATTTTGTATGACATCTACCTTGTAGTAAATTGTTAATCTTATCAAAAATTGTAGAACATCACTGATTCATTAATCTTTTACATACCAGTGCATACTTCTTAAATGACAACATACATTTCTGTCTCATCCATATGTCATCTTTAATACTACTGATCATAGACCTTGTTAAGAGGTTCTAAAATACAGAATCTTGAAAATTTTTCCATGGGGGTTATTTTTTCGATTTGGACACCAAATTCGGTCTAATCTTGAAAACTCAAACGTCGTTCTCTCGAAGTCCTATTTATGCATGTAATTTGATTATATCTAAGCTGTGCAAAAATCCTTGAACTGTGGCCATAACAAAAATTACAAGAAAGAGGAGTAACAATGTCAAAAAATGCAAATCTTAGTGCAAAATTTATATACATTATCAACATACAGGATGCTTTTAATGTAACAAACTCAATGCCATTTGAAAGACAAATGTCCTATTATTGGTAGATAAAGTATACAGGTCATATGCGACAATTTCTTTCAAATATTAAAAATGTCTAACTTTGCTATATGAAAGTGAATCTACTTTCTTTGATAGAAAGCTAGTCCTGCAGAGAAAACATATTTCAAAAGTACTGAAAAAAAAACTACATCACAAGGGAAGATACTGTCCATAAAATCAAATCAAATCTGGGGACCTCAACGGCCATATGATCATAGCATTGAGCATTGAACTAGTATTCCTAGTTGATTATGTGAGAAAGTTTGCCAGTTTACTTATTCGATGGTCTCTTCTATGGTACATTTGTAACCGGGTTTCCTCCTCCACCAATAAAAACAGGCCGCCATCATATGACAGAACAATTGTTGGTGTGGAGTAAAGGGGCCTCTGTGGCCGAGTGGTTAGTGTGTTCGACTTCGAATTGAAAGATCCGGGTTCGAGCCGTATCAGCACCACTCCACGGTTGTCCGTCCCTGTCTTTCAGATGAGAAAGTAAAATCAAGATCCCCTATCGCAGTAGGTGTTGGCATGTCTAAGAACCCTCCCTGCTCTACGGCCAGCAGTGCTGAGCATAGGCAAAATTTGTAGCTCTTCACCGGCACACAGTAATGTTTCCATATGAGTGAAATATTCTTGAGTGGGACGTTAAACAACAATACCCTACCGTACCATGTGGAGTAAAAGATTGTTGAGCGTGGAGTAAAAAAAAAAACAAAAACAAACAAATCAAATCAAATTTTACTATATGGTCATGTTAGAGAGAGGTTATATTGATACACATTTTTTTCTCTTTCTCAGGAATCTGGTCGTTGAGAGTTAATTCGTTGGAGTATGACAATATGATTGTTCTCTCCTTTGTTGGACAGACAAGGTAAGATTCCGTATCGCGTTTCATGCGTTACGGAATTTTTACATATTATTTGGACTTAATTGATTTTCAATTATCCCTTAGATATTTATTCAAAATATGGATTATCTTTAGTCTGAAATATGTTATGTCTCTCACGTTTTGTATGGTTAATTTTTTATGCCCCCCCCCCCCCAAAAGACAAATAATCGGAGATAAAATCTGTCCTTTGAGGTATTGATACATGGTTTAACTATCTACTTCTTCTCATAGTAATCGGCTACAGCTCTAATATATTGCAGAATGTATATACGCATTATGAAGATTAATCCATTTTTTGTTTTTTTTTTCCAAATACAGTAAAACCTTGATGAGCCAAACTTCAATGACTCAAATTTCTAGCTGTGTCAAACTTTTCTGAATGAGTCGCATTGTTCGCTTATACAACTATATTAAAATGATATTATGACTCAAATTTTCATGAATTGAATTTCCTAATGTCATTTATTAAACATTGTATCCTTTGGGATAAAAACATTGTAAATAAGTCAAACTAAAATGTGTACCTGTAAGAGAGTTTTGAATTGCCCTTTGGCATTATTACGCCTATTCTGTTGATTATTAATTCACTAAATGGTAATCCTTAAGATAGGGTGTACACAGAGTAAGGGCTGATTATTCAGTTGAAGTAATTAATCAATAACGTCATCACATGCCACAGGAAGAACATCGAGATCAATTTTAAGAAACGCGACACATTCTTGATTTGAAGTCCAAATGGTCTCTTGAACTTTGACTCATCAAAGTTTTACTGTACTGTCAAAATGAAAGATGATTTTACTTGGTAATTTTTTTTTATCCTCAAGCTGCATGCAGGGTATGAATCCACAGAAGAGTATGCAACAACACCAGAATAATAAAAAAAAATTCTAGCTTGATTGTCTACTCCAACATTACATTATACAGCTCTGTCATAGATATACTGTATATCTGGTTTTATTCGCGAGAATTTTATTTTCACGTAGCTAAACGAGATTACTTTTTTTGCTTTGTACTCTGATTGACATTGGCATGCATCATTCAATATGTTTCAGATACAGATACATTCACATTCATAAAGTTATGGTCTCCGGAATAAATTAAAACAAGTAAATAAGTGAAAATTCAGTTTCTCGCAAAATTCTGGATTTACAGTATACTAATTCATGCACACTCACCAAAGTATAATCACACGGAGAAAAGTTAAATGATCAATTTGTGAAAAATAAAAGTTCTGCAAAAAATTTTGTGGATCTGCTGCCTTATGAATTATCTTGTTTTTACTTTCAGAGTGTTGATGCTGAATGGGGAGGAAGTGGAGGAGACTGAGCTTCCAGGATTTGAGTCGGATCAACAGACATTTTTGTGTGCAAATGTAGCACATGGTCAGATAGTGCAGGTCAGCTTTTTTTTTAAAGTTACAAGCAGGTTTGCTGATTATGAAGCAGAATTGATGTTTAGTCCGTTATGTTAGAAATGGGTAAAATGAAATCTGTTTGATATTGATTCAAAGAAACAAACAGTGTTGAGAAATGTCTAATAGGAAATTAGTGTTCCTTCTTCTTGTTTTTGGCATCTAGGTCATACAAGGAGTCATAGTGGGACCCATTCTCTTCAGATCTCTGCATCTGTCTTTTTGAATGCTTTCCAAAAAGTGCAATGAGACATTACATGAAGCGTATCATTCAAGTTTTGCCTCACTGCCATTCTGCGGTTGGCCATCCCTGTCTTTCGGATGAGACAATAAAATCGAGGTCCCCTGTCGCAGTAGGTGTTGGCACGTTAAAGAACCCTCCCCGCTCTAGGACCGCAAGTGCCAGGCATAAGCAAAAATTTGTCACCCGATACCGGCACACGATGACGTCTCCATTTGAGTGAAATATTCTTGAGCGGGATGTTAAACAACGATACAACAACGAGCCCTGCCTCACTTTCAGATTTTCCTGTGGTTTAGTGGTCAGTATGTTTGCTTTCTGATAATCGAATCATGAGTTCAAATCCACGCCACACTGTGTTTGGTTGTCTATGTCTTTCGGATGAGACAGTAGAAATTGAGGTCCCATGTCACACTGCCTTCACCGGCATACAGTGAAGTCTACATATAAGTTGAATATTCATGAATGCGACATTAAATAACAATATAATCATATGTCTATACAAATTTGGATTTTTCTTTGATATAGATTACCCCCTTGTCTGTCCGTTTGATCAGCTGCGAAACACAAAAATTGGTCAGTGAGTGGAAGCACCCTGGTGGGAAAAATATAAGTCTGGCAGGTTGTAACACAGTGCAAGTTGTTACAGCAGTGGGTAGTGAACTGTATTATCTTGAGATGCTGCCTGGAGAAGTTCGACAAGTTTGGTGAGTTTTTCACATATTTCCTGCTGAATTCTGAATTTGGGGCCGCCATGTCCCAGTGGTTATCATGTTTGCCTTCTGATCATGAGGTCTGGGGTTCGAGTCTAAGCCATGCTGTAATTGGCTGTCCCTGTCTTTTGGATTAGACAGTAAAAACAGAGGTTCCATGTCTCAGTAGGTGTCAGCTTGTTAAAGAACCCTCTCTGCTCTACGGTCATAAGTGCTAAGCATAGGCTATATTTGTTGACCTTCATTGGCACATTGAATCTATTTCATCTTTGTCAGAGATGAAAATACAGGGTAAATTTATATGGACTAGGTCTTATGACTATGGATTTGATGTGGCCCTGTATTTATTTTCATGTAGAAGTGTCTAAATGAAAGGTATCTTAGATTTAAGGACATACAACTTTTGGCGATCTGTTGTTCTTTGGTAGAAAACTTACCTTTGCATATGATTTTGAAGGTAGGTTCTGATATGTGATATTATTATTATTATTTATCATATACCAAGTGCGTTATATGTCACTTTTGCACGGTATAATACAGGCAAAGTCAGCTGACCGATATCAGACTGGCCGTGCAAAAATTCATATCAGTATCAGACCGGCCATGCAAAAATCTGTATCATCCGTAATAAGATTATCACAATTCAACTCATCGTATGAAACGGAATATCTCGGGACATATCATCTTTAAAATCCAGGAAAAGGCACAGGATCATATATTCGGACTTGAATTCAAAATAAAATATCCAAAATATCTTAAAGCTTTACACATTTGTACAACAATTGTGTAGTCTAATGTAAATTCTCAGTTCTTGAAAAAATTAGAATATGGTGAAGTGTAATATTCCCTATTATTCATTCAATTCACTTCAGAAATGTAAAACTTATACTTTCAGTGAAATCAACAAACTTCATTTGCAAGCAGTACTCAGTTTGTATATGATAGACAGATTATAACATGGTAATATTCATATCACATATCATATCAGCCCTCAGGCAATATCAGCTTGGTCTGATATTGAGCCCTTGGGCTGATATGATATGTGATATGAATTTTACCATGTAATAATCTATATTGAACAAGACCTTTTGCTGGTACTAAAGATTTTGAGCTCATTAGTGTTACTTTGACCTGTTTCCTTCTGTTCTTAGAAATTATCATACCTTATGGATGTTGAGAGACAGGGCTTTATGATAAGTTGATTACGAAGTTTATAAATACTTGCATCCTCAGTGCCTTTTGTCATGCAAGTTCAGCTTTTAAGATTTGGTTTGATTGTTAGCCATTTATCTTGCTAGTTCAGCTTTCAGGACTTCTTTTGACTTATTTTCTAGCAAAAGTGTTATGGAGCATGAAGTTGCATGTCTTGACTTGTCGCCACTTAGAGATGGTGAGGATAAAGCTGACTTGTGTGCTGTGGGACTGTGGACAGATATATCAGCAAGAGTGCTACGCTTACCAACGTTTGAAAGTCTACACGTAGAAATGTTAGGCGGAGGTCAGTACTTGTCAGAAAGCAAAAAGAGGTCGTAGCATCCTCATAATATTAGTTACATGGTGTGCAGTTGACCGAATATGATATATACGTGGTTAGTAAATTCCATATGGGGCGAGAGCAAAGCTCTCGCCCCATATGGAATTTACTAACCACATTTATATCATATTCGGTCAACTGTACACCATGTAACGAATATATCTTACTGACTATCATTATCTTATATTATATTAGATAAATTAAACAAATTTCAAACGACAATGCCCTGTATCGCTCACCCCATCAGAGGTTGTCAAGCGGTTCGATCAGTCGGACTTCATCATGTCATTATGCCTACCTACAGCAAGTGTCCTGCATTTTGTTCCCTGCAAGTACGGTAGCAGACTGATGGATTGCTTTCAGTGTATATTTGGCATTCTATTTGATCCTTTTATTAGAACATTTCGCATCCGACGTGTCAACGAACCGGCGTCTGCTTTCGTTCGACGCCATCTTTGTTTGGGATCAGAAACTGTGCCAACAACGGGAGATAACTCTCGCATCAACCCCATATAAAACCCAGCAACCCCATATTAGAAAATCACAAGCTGTATTGAATATACACCGTTTTCACGTGATCAAAGACAACCATTTACATTCAAGATTTCAGTTGTCAGTAAGATAAACTCTTATGTTATGCACATGTAATCAGAGAGTGTTTGATGAGAAGGTAACGGACAGTGAACCATCTCATAATTCCTATAAGGAATGCAAAATAAGGAGCTGGGCAAACACGGACCCCTGGATACACCAGAGGTGGGATCAGGATCAGGTGTCTAGGAGGAGTAAGTATCCCCTGTTGACCTTCCACACCTGCCTTGAGCCATAAAAGATTCAATATAGAGGCTCTATAGCTAATTGAAGAGCATGTATGAAATTTATTATTTTTTGCGTAATTTGTGATGTTTTGTGAGATGTATCTGAATCCTTTGTGATTTTTTCAAATCTTTTATGTTGAAAATGAAAGTCATCAGTTACTTCATATTTAATCTGTACACATATTATGAAGATGATTTATCTTCCAAAATTTAAGTTAAGAAAAAGAGAAGAATGATATTTTGTTTTGTTTTGTATTTTTTGTGGTGTGGCAACGAAATATTTTTTATGCCCCTGTGCCCCTTAGGGAATATGATTTTTGGCCTGTCTGTCTTTTTATTGGCCTGTCAGGGGTGGAAAACTCTAACATTGACGGCAACTTTTGAATAGACGGTCATAATACTTTTCTGTTTCACATATGTATCCCTTGTGGCAAGATCTTCCTTTCTATTTTTAGCATAGGACCTTGGCAATGATATTTGACTTGCATTCTAAAAACTTTTTTATCATTGATCTTAACTTTTGAAATGGTAAGTGTTGAGGGTTTCAATTTCATGGGTGTATTCTCTATTCTTGTGGCAAGATTTTACCTGTGCATGACGGGGGCATCATTCCTTGTGGTAAGAACTTTACTTGATGTGGTAGTCATATTTCACAGGTGTATTCATTGTGGCAAGAACTTTCCTGTATATTTTTGGGTTGTCTTATTTCACAAGTATGTTCCTTATGACAAGAACGTCCTTTCCATAAGGACATAAACAAGAATTTGACCATTATGTTCGACCAAATATTCAACCATTGAAATCTACAGAATTGTTTTGCTGCATTCTTGTTTCTAAAAAACTTCTTGATAATATGTTCTTTAGTGATTTCTCTTTGATCTTATCGTTCAAATGTTTGTACCATTTTACTTGTACTAATAAAAAAAGTATTTACATGTACATTTAATCAATGAACTGTCAATATCAATTTCAGTTATTTTTCTTTTTTTAATTATTTGCAGAAATAATTCCCAGATCAATTTTGATGACAACATTTGAAGGAATTCACTACCTGCTCTGTGCCTTGGGGGACGGATCCTTGTTTTATTTTAACCTAAATTATGACACAGGTAATAGTCTATCATATATAAAACAAATTCAGCATGACCAACAAGGCCCTTTTCTGTAGTTCCTTTTGGGCCGAAATTCGGCCCCATTCCCAATGTAAAAGTATGTGTTTTTTCCCAATTTGACCTTAAAAAAAATCCCCATTACTTAAACTGATATTTATGTATGGTATTTACCAGTGTTTCATAGTGATGCAGAACTTAAATGCAACTAAAAAGAGCTATCTGATACCGAACAGCTGTAAGTAGTGTATTGAAAGTACATAAGGCATGTCAAATATTTTTAACAATTTAGCACCAATTAATATAAAAATTCCTAATTCTGTTCCCGATGACATTTTCCCAAAATCGACTGAAAAAGGCCTGCCAGAAAATCTGATATGTTTGAAATACTACCCCCTCCCCCCTCCCTACAGCTGGCTATCCTTATTTTTTGGATGAGACCATAAAAACTGAGGTCCTGTGTCACAGTAGGAATCTGCACATTAAAGAACCCTCATTGCTCACAAGTTTCAAGCATAGGCCAAATGTATCGCCCTTTACTGGTAATTGGTGACATCTCCACATAAGTAAAAGATTCTTTAGTAGAATATTTAGCAACAGTACAGCTAACTTTCTTTGTTTAACTTTAAGAAACCAAATGTACTGGAGAGCAGATCCATAATTAGAGAATAATCTTGTGTTATACCCTACACATTGAAGTGTTTAACAATGAGTGTATCTTCAAATTCTATCCTTGAACTACTTATTTTATATATCCTATCAGAAACACTGACTTATGTATTCCTCAGCTTCCCCTCTTAAAGACCTACCATACCTTTATCATGTTAATTTCCACCCAAATATAGAGCTCGAAGGTTTTCATTAATTTCAATAGATCAAGTCCAGGGATGAGAGTTTTCCTCTTATTGGAGGAATTCCTGCTTTTCCTAATTTTTGTAGTTCCAAAAAAAACCAAAAAACATTGTTCTCCATTTTGACTGGAGTGGAATCTCATTTCTGGAATTCAGCTGAGGAAGAAATATTCATTTTCTAAATTTTATATCACTTAAAAAAAACTAGAAGCCCAGTATTAATAGTAATAAAAATTGAATGTCTGTCAGGTAGCCTTAGAAATACAGAATTCTTCAGTTTGGCCTCATCCATAATCTTTTTCTCTTTTTTTTTTTTTTGCCTCAGGGTATTTCTGTGAGAAGAGGAAAGTGACGCTAGGAACGCAGCCAACAGTTTTACGAACATTCAGATCTTTATCGACCACAAACGTTTTTGCGTGTTCAGATCGTCCGACTGTGATCTACTCCAGTAATCATAAACTTGTCTTTTCTAATGTAAATCTGAAAGAAGTCAATCACATGTGTCCATTAAACTCTGAAGGGTATCCCGACAGGTAAGATACTTACACCTTTTGTTCTTACTTGCCAAGTCTCCCCCACAGATAGGGAGACGCCCTATTTTTATGTAAAATTTTGACAGTTTCTTGTGATTAAATACATGGCTCTCCCATGGACAGCTTAAATTTTCCTATTTGTTCTGAGTAAAATTTATAGTCTCCCTCGTCCTCCCCAATACAATTTGAATAATCTGCCACCACAGAAATTTTGCAAGGTTAGCAAGTCTGTGTGCTTGATTGATATTTATTCTACATTCAACAAATTTTCAGTTGCACAATGGAGTCAAGTACAATTAAATTGTGGAGATTCAAGTGAGCTTTTCTGATCACATATTGTCTGTGGTCCGTTCGTCTGTAAACTTCAAACATTTTCGACTTCTTCTTAAGAACCACTTGGACATTTTCAACCAAATTTGGCACAAAGCATCTTTGGGTGTAGGGGGTTCAATTTTGTTCAAATGAAGGGTCAGGCCCTTATTAAAGGGGAGATAATTGAGAAACATTAAAAAACCAAAATCACTTAACTGAGCATCCTGATATAGTGTAGATGCAAGGTTATTCAATTGGTGCCCCCAATGTATTTACTTACAGATACAAGTAAGGATAACTTAGAACATATATTTAGTTATTAAACTTATTATCTATATTTTCAGCTTGGCACTTGCCAATGACAGTACACTTACCATAGGAACAATCGATGAAATCCAGAAGCTACACATAAGAACAATCAGTCTAGGGGAGTCACCAAGGTAAAGAACCCGTGTTTTGTATTCATTTTTTAATTAGTAAATAACAGATAATAAAAGAGTTTGCAGTTAATTATTCTGTTAGGGATCCAAAGCAAAGTGGCTCATAGGAATGACTTTTTTTTTTGGCTCTAAAATCAGATTGGTCGCAAAAAGTGTTTGGTCCGTCTGTCTGTTAATCTGCATGTCTACAGCAAAA
This sequence comes from Pinna nobilis, assembly GCA_016161895.1. Taxonomy (NCBI): domain Eukaryota; kingdom Metazoa; phylum Mollusca; class Bivalvia; order Pterioida; family Pinnidae; genus Pinna; species Pinna nobilis. Next base: position 9,190 of record JACSZP010050379.1, on the reverse strand, counting down.
CAAAAACTGACATTGGCCATAGTTTTTGAATGGTAATTGATGGAGTGTTCATGCATATATATTCTGTGTGGCAAGCTATTCCTTTCAATACCATATTTTTTAACAACCTTCACCTTGATCTTTGAGCTACCTTGGAAAATTTAACATAAGCTATAAATGTTTCTTACTTTGCTGAAGCACAAGTGCATCTTTGTTTCAATAACATGTCATGTCACTGGTTTGAAGAAGTTTGTGTATGGGATACACTTTATAAGGGATGTGAGCCTAGATGACAATTGGCAATTCATTTGTCAGTAATATACATATACCTAAATACTTTGCAGGCAATTCTATGAACAGAAAGTATTGCTTTCGTTCTATCATGTTTTTGTTTAATCTTGTTTTGTTTTGATTTTTATTTTGTTTGTTGTTGATTTCAGTTTACTTTTTTGGGGAGGGGTGGGGGTTGATATTCCTTGATATGTTTGTAGAAAAAAATAGTTTCATTCTCAAGTGACATTTTATGCAGAACTGTTAAAAAGAAACAAATTCAAGATTTGAATCAGTTTTTCTCATTGAGCATGAAAATGCATAGTGTTTTACGTTTGGATAATGACATCAGGGTCAGGCCCCAGTAAACTTAAGAATTTTCTTAAGTATGAGAATTTTCACAGCTCAAGCTTCTCAGCCAATCAGAAGTCAGTAGCAGTTGGAATTGAGTAAATTCTCAAACTCATGTAAATTCTCAATCCCAAAAGTCCTTGACAGACCAGTAGATGTGACAGCGATAATCTTTGATGTTTTATAGGAGGATAGCGTATCAGGAGTCCTCACAGTCATTTGGAATCATTTCCATGCGCATGGATTTACAGGACAGCACTGGAACAAACCCCACCAGACCTAGTGCCAGTACACATGCTGCCATGACAACCACAAGCTCTAGTGGTAAAATGGTCACAACAGGAACCAGCACCATGGGAGAGCATTCCTTTGGGGATGAAGTAGAAGTTCATTCCTTACTTGTTATTGATCAGCACACATTTGAAGGTAGTTATTTATAGTCATTCAATAGTTTTTGACTTTTATTTTTTTTTTATGCAGGGCCACAGTGTCTGGGTGTTTAATGTGTTTTCCTTCTGGTCCTGAGGTCAATGATGTGAATCTACGCTGTGCTGCACTGTGGTGTGCTGCACTGCAATGTGCTCTCCCTGTCTTTCTGATGAGACAGTAAAAGCCGAGGTCTCATGTCACATAAGGTGTTAGCAGTTAAATAACCCTCAATGCTCAATGACCATAAGTGCCCAGCATAGGAAAATTTGTTGCACACTAGCAGCATCGGTGACGTCTCCATATAAGTGAAACTTTCTTGAGTGGGATGTTAAACAACAATATAACCAACATTTTTTTATGCCTCTGGTCTTGCAAATTATTGCGGCACATAGCATTTGGGTTGTCTCTCTGTCCACCATCCACCATTTCATCCTGTTTTCAATGAAAGAAGCATAACATTGTTTAATGGAAGTGATAAGGCTTTGTTATTTCATTTGTATATATCTTGTAGAAAGAACTTCCTGTATGCCAAAATATGTGACCCTGAGACCTTGACCTCCGGGTTTGAATAATTTTCCTTTTGCAACTTTGTAATTATCGTACATTTAAACTAATTCATTAAAGTTTGTGACTTATGAGAGAATGCATTCAGTGCTGTTCTAAGTACTTTACGTTCTCATCATTAGAGCTGCATTGAGTCTGGATTTTTTTATTTGATCTCGATTTTGATTTTAATGTCTTGATTTGTTTTTTTTTTTATTCATAATAGAATTTTAATGACATGAAATAATAATCTGATCTTGACCCCAATTTTAATCACTCAGGAGAAAATTACAGTAACAAAAAGGTGAATGGCACTGTTTCTTGTTTAGACATTTGAAATTATACAAAGTACAGTGGTGAAATTGTAAAATAATAAACTATTGAAGCCAAGTCGTTTTCTGACTGCAACTTGTAACTCGGGTCAGAGGTAAGAACTGTGGTCAATTTTCGGTGCACCGCTGTAAATCATTGCAGCTCTAATCCTCATATACACGAAACAAAGTAAGAGATTTTTTTGGCAGAAGCAAGCTACAGCTGGTTCTTTCTATGTAATGTGCTTGAGCAGTTTTCTTCTTATATGTTTGTCTCATTTTATTTTCAGTTTTACATGCTCACCAACTGATGGCAAACGAGTTTGCCACAAGCTTGATATCTGCGAGACTAGGAGACGATCCTAACACCTACTATATTGTGGGGACGGCCTTGGTTCACCCAGAGGAATCAGAACCCAAACAAGGGCGTATCATCATCTTCCACTTCCATGATGGTAGGTAGGATGTGTAGTCAAACCTCTATTCTTAATCAGCCACTGGCAGGATCAAGCGTCATCATTGCTCCACAGTACAGAGTGATTACCTTCAGTTTGTGAGGTTTAAACCATGGTAGTGGGTGATTGGCTTCTCCTGTCCCTTTGATGAGACATTAAAAATCAAATCCCTGTCAAAGTATTTGTCCGCATGTTAAAGAACCCTCACTTCTTAATGGTCTAAAAACTGAGCAAAGGCCCAAATTTGTAACTCTCCACTGACTTGAGGTCTCCATATTAATGATTCTTGTGTATGATTTCAAACATTGATCCAACAACTTAAGGACTGCAGAAAAATCAGCTATTTAAGGGAGGCATTTACTTCCTTAAGGGTTTGTACAATGATCTGACAAAGAACCAAGATGCACATTTATACTTTACAGTTTACTTAAAAGTTCAATCTTCTTTTTATAATACATATACAGTTGAATCTCGAAAACTCGAAGTGCTCGGGACCACTGATAAAGTTCAAGTTTTCAAAAAATATGATTACTCTCTAGTTGAACGCTACTCCGCCACCCCAAACCCGCTATTTACTCTTTCCCGGAAACTGTTCTCGTTACTCATCACTTGGGTAAGTATTATCTGATAATTTAACACTGTCGTCACTTTTGATCACTTAATAAACATCGAAAATTGGCATGTGAGAAGATTGAGATGTAATTTCACAGGTAATATAAGCTTTGGATTGTGGGATTTATTTGAGTAATCAAAAATTTTGCCGTCGACGATCGAAAGATCGAGACTAGATTTGCTTAATCTATTAAGGGAAAAAATCGGGACCGTAGCTTTACTTTGAGAGATTGAGAACTTCGAGAGAACGACGTTCGAGTTTTCAAGATTCGACTGTATAAATAAATATTGGCAATCTGAAGCTAATAGTGTCCATTCATGGCACTGCCGTCCCCTGTAGCATATAAATACAAAGCTAATATACTTGATGTTTGGAAGAAATTTATACCATACATCTATTGTACATCTTTCCAGTGGTACTACGTGATAAGATTCTCATAGTTTACACATTTTTTTTTATGACAAGGCCTCTTATTTGGTACTACCAAACTTTTAACCCTGCGATCATCACCTTGAACCTCTCATCAGCACAGGTACAAGTCTTGCTGGAACCTAAGTTGGTCATGTGAGAAAGTTTGCCAGTTTTATTAGGTCAGCTCAGGTGACCTAGTCCTCGTGAGCCTCTTGTTGTTTATTTGTGAAAGGCCGATGGTCTTCCTCCAGGGTACCTTTGTAACCAGGTTCTTTCCTCACCAATCAAATCTGACCACCACCATATTACTCGACATGACTCGACATTATTATTAGATTGTCGAGTGGGACGTAAAACAAACAAACAAGACCTTGACCTTGATGGTCAATATTCTATTGTAAACTTATAACCACAAAAATGAAATCATGACCAGTGATTGTAACCTTCATCTACCTACGGGTACAGTCAAACTTGCCATAAAGGGCACCTGTCTATTAAAATCATTCAATAATGACCTATTAAGAATTCTTAACCCCTGAACCTCTATCTTAAGGCCACTATTGTCTGTCCCCTGGAGAGGCTCAACAAAAAGGGATGACTTAACTCTAGGGAAAAGGGTGTTTGTTAGATTACTTCACTTATTATCAGGGGCCTCCGTTGCTGAGTGGTTAGCGTGTTTGACTGCGAATCAAAAGATCCGGGTTCGAGCCGTGTAATGCCACTCCGTGGTTGGCCGTCCCTGTCTTTCAAATGAGACAGTAAAAACGGAGGTCCCATGTCACAGTAGGTGTTGGCACGTTAAATGACCCTCCCTGCTCTAGGGCCAGCAGTGCCGAGCATAGGCAAAATTTGTCTCCATATGAGTGAAATATCCTTGAGTGGGACGTTAAACAACAATACCATACCATACCGTCACTTATTATCATGAGCTCACTGTAACTCAATGGTAAGGGTGTTTGCCTTCTGATCATGAGGTTGTGGGTTGGAATCCGCACCACCCTACAGTTGGCTTTCCTTGCCCTTTGGATGAGACAGTAAGTAACGAAGTCCCTTGTTACAGTATGTGTCCGCATATTCAAGAACCCTCACTGCTCATTGGTCATAAGTACTGAGTATAGGCCAAATCTCTAACTGTTCATCTGCATAAACTGACTCAATATATTTGAATGATTTTTGAGTTTGGTGTTAAACAACAACACAATCAATCGTTTACTTGTTATAATTCTCCTAAACTATTTACTTGCATTGCAGGGAAACTAAATCAGATAGCAGAAAAGGAAATCAAAGGAGCACCGTACACACTGCTGGAATTTAACGGCAAAATATTGGCTGGTATAAACAGCACTGTAAGTTCACGATTGGGATCCATGAGGAACCAGATCTGGTATTTCCACCATTTCACACACGACCTAAGATGATCTCAGCTGATCAGCCCTGTCTACACTATTCGTATGAGTTGTACAGTTCTGAATAGAAATGGCATGTAACATCTCGTACAGGTCTGTCTTTGCTGATGTACGCTAGGTTGTGCACAAATTTATTTCTGTCGTCGGTTAAAATCTCCACAACATTTTAACATTGATTTGGTCACAGCCTGTGGTGAAGTTTCATGTCAAACAAGTCCTGAAATAAGATGTTAAATAAATGTTACAGTATACATGGTTTCCATTACCCCATATGTCCCTCTTCAGATTCTGGCATTTCTTTCACCCAGTCCCTTTACAACATGGCCATCATTTGCTCCCCAAAGAGGTTGGCCTTTATCCATTCATTGATTCCTTTTTTGGAAGGTTTGAGAGGCATATACTGCTTGATTCTTTACCATCTTGTACAGGCAATCATATTGCCTCATCAATGCTGACTTCACAATGGGGTCTACACTCCTTTTAGCATATTTGAACTAAAGGTTGTTAGGTTTGTGCTGCAGGATATAAGTGAATTGTAGTAAAATGGGTGAAATAGAAGATCCCAAGGGGCATTCCAAATAGAATAAGTCGACGACAGACAAAATCATGGCCAAAACAAAAAGGAGACAAAATTACAAACAGAAATACACAAATACACTTATAACTAAAAATAGTGTAACACGAACCCCAACAAAAACCAGGGTTGAGTTCAGGTGCTTAGGAAGGGTCATATTTGCAGGCCTTATATACACATAAAACTAAGTTTGGACTGACAGCAATCACCCTTCCTCTTTGAAAACTTTGAATGAAAAGGAAGAACATTGCATTTAATTGTAAGGCATTTTGATAAAAAGATTATTTTAATCCTGACTGATTTCAATAATAATTATGTTTTATATTCTTTTTTTTTTTTTTTCTTAAGGTGAGATTGTTTGAATGGACAGCAGAGAAAGAGCTGCGACTGGAATGTAACTACTTCAATAACATAATTGCACTGTACTTAAAGACAAAGGGAGACTTCATCCTAGTGGGCGACCTGATGAGATCAATAACTCTGCTACTATACAAACCGATGGAGGGAACATTTGAAGAGGTATGAATTGTAGCTGAGCTTGTTTGATTCGAACATCTTCTTTCCAATGCCTGAGTAAATATTGATACGTATCAATATATTGATTCACCCCTAGTATCCATAGTTTGACATTTGTACATCATAATAGATTTTCCACTCACTAAAGTGAGAGGGAGTCCATGCTATCAACCCATCATCAGTGTTGGCATCCTTGTGCACATTAATGTTAAGAAGATTTATTTCTGATCTATACAGGTCTGTGACCAGGTCACGGTTAGGACCAGTAGTTGACCGGCGTATTTTGTATATTTCTTGACAATATCTTTTATATGCCCGTCTTCGATGGGTCGTATTATGGTATGGCGTTGTCCACCCGTCTGTCCAGCCATTTTTGGCAATAACACAAAGAATTATGGCCAGATTTTTGACAAACTTTGTAGGATTCATCATTGTGTGAACCGTTCTCAGGGTTGCAAAAATATCGCCATTCTGACAATATTTGGCAGAGTTATGCCCCTTTCATTTCAAAATAGTGGAATTTCATTCAAAATTCTAAAGATTTTTTATTTTTGCCTTAATTCCTTTCAAATTTTTATTAGTATCACAACAAGCAGTGATATTCAACATATATTACGAGTTTTTATGTAACATTTCAACTTTTCACAGAAATAGAGTTATGGTCCGTCAGCACCTACTTTCCTCTTTATTGTGTTACATTTTTCTTGTGGGCGCAACTAGTCCCACTGTTTTTAACACAATGTTTAGCAATTCGCCATGTGTTATTGATATCATATGAAGATGTGCATATCTTAATATCAAGTTGTTACGACAATATTTGGCAGAGTTATGCCCCTTTAATTCCGAAATAGTGCAATTTCATGTGTTATTGATATCATATGAAGATGTGAATATCGTAATATCAAGTTGTTATGACAATATTAGCAACAGGCGTATCATGTGCTTCAAGGCATTCTTGTTTTTTAATTGAATTAAGAAAATTGAACAAAAAACTTTTATGTTATCCAAAATATGGATATACATGTATATCAGTTACTATGATACTTATATACTACTAAGTATATACTTATATACTATTACTTATAAGTCTACTTATATCAGTTAGATCAGTTACTGGTTCTAGCTGACTACTGGTCCTTGAAGAGTAGTCACTGGACTAACAAACCATCTGCACATGATAGAGCAGTGTCAGACTATAACAAATCGGCTAAAAGCAAACTCAGTGCTATAATGAAGAGGAATAAAATCTCCGAAAAGAAAATTATTTATCTATATACATGTGGTAAATTCTGATGCTTACAACGAAGGATGCCTATAACAAAGTCAAAAGTCAATTCGCTTTGACTTCGTTATAGACAACTCCACTGTAGTAAATTCTGATGCTTAAAATGAAGGATATCTATAACAAAGTCAACACTCAACCCCTTTGACTTTGTTATAGATCAACTCCACTGTATATTGAAACATCTGTACAGATGGATTGCAGTTTTAGCTGTGACCCATATTACCTATAAGCTTGAGTGGGCATGTTTAGAAGACTCATATCACAAAATGAGGAAAATCTTATTGAGTTGATTGGTTGGATTTTAGTGTTGTTTAACATCCCACTCAAGTATCTTTCACTTTTATGGAGACGTGCTTGTAAAGGGCANNGACATGGGATCTCGGTTTTTACTGTCACGTCCAAAAGACAGACAACCAACCACTGCGTAGCTTGGGCTCGATCCCAGGACCTTATGATTCAAAGTCCAACACACGTACCACTATGCCAAGGTGAGCCATGTAATGTTTGATTGCTGCATCTTTTCAGATTGCTAGAGACTGTAATCCAAACTGGATGACAGCAGTGGAGATACTGGATGATGAAAACTTCTTGGGAGCAGAGAATTCATTTAATCTTTTCACATGTCAAAAGGATAGGTAAGCAGTTTAATAATGTTTCTCAGAGTGTGTTGTCCATTGCTATTTCACACATCAGATCAGTTTTCCATAACTAAGTGATGACCTTTTATAGTATAATCGACCATGATTATATGATTATCAATATGTCATGATGTCCATAACTAGGTGATGACCTTTTATAGTATAATCAGTCATGATTATATGATTACCATTATGTTATGATGTCCATAACTAAGTGATGACCCTTTATAGTATAATCGGTCATGATTATATGATTATCAATATGCCATGATGTCCATTACTAGGTGATGACCCCTCAGATCAGGTGATGTAAGATCTAGGTGATTACCCCTCAAAGATGGTGGCTATCAGTAGGCTATGACCCCTTATAATACATCTAACCTGCATTGGTGACCCAATGAATTAAAGGTCTACCTGAATGACTCACCTGAATTAAGGGAACACCTGTCACATATGACCCTTTTTGCTCCTTCCCTTGAAGGGTCTCTTAAAAGAGGTAAGATTGTTTATTGTCCATGGCCAGGCGATGGCCCCTCAGATCATGATGTTCATTGCTATGTGATGAAACTTCAGAATGTTTGGCTTTAGGTTATGGCCCCACAGATCATGTTGTTCATGGTTAGGTGATGGTTCCTCAGATCATGTTGTTCATGGCTAGGTGATGGCCCCTCAGATCATGTTGTTCATGGCTAGGTGATGGCTCCTCAGATCATGTTGTTCATTGCTAGGTGATGGCCCCACAGATCATGTTGTTCATGGCTAGGTGATGGCCCCTGAGATCATGATGTTCATGGCTAGGTGATGGCTCCTCAAATTATGTTGTTCACTGCTAGATGATGACACCTAAGAATATTTTTATCATGACTAAGTGACAATCCCTCAGAATATGTTGTCCATATATGTGGCTAGATGATAACCCTCAGTATTTGTTTGCCCTGTCTAGGTGATGACCCCTTGAATATTTTAGTCACTGCTAGGCGATGACCTCTCACTATATTTTAGCTGTGATTAGGTTAATGCTCCTCAAAATAAGTTGACCATGGCTAGATGATTACATTTATTATTTGTTGAACTTGGCGAGGTGATGCCACCTTAGAAAATGTTCTCCATTTTTGGAACACCTATTCCCCGAAGGTCTACTCGCTATAACAACAATATAATTATCACATTCAATTAAGAGGCCTCCTAA
>JACSZP010050378.1:0-13743 GCA_016161895.1 Pinna nobilis | reverse complement strand
TCAACCATAAAACTGCACAAAAAATCCTGTTAATGTGTGGCAAAGCAGAATAATATCTCTACATTATGTATACTTGAAAGAATGGGTGTTAATTACCATAATACTTGCATAACAGCAAGAACTGTGTAGTTTTCGAAGTGAATATCTAAGGAATGATCTTGCATTTTTTCATTATTCATTTGAAATAAGCATAAATGGCTTCTGGGTATATTTACCAATTACTTTGAATAAGTTGTCTTAATATTCAAATGTTGCTCTGCCTCCTATGAATGGTTATTGATCTCAAATATTTTTTTCCAGCCTATTCAGATTTTAGGGAGAGTTGTGGCAGGGGTGTATCACATGTGAGAAGAACTATGAGAATGGTTAATACATGTACATTTATTATACTTTAATTTAACAATATGCACTGGTACAAAGTGATTGTGATTAAAAACTATGTACTGGTAAATGTTGATAATGATAAACAAAATGTACCAACATAATTTTATACTGATTAAACACTATGTATCGAGACATGTTACCGGTAATATTGATTAAACACTGTATTGGCACATGTGAATACTGATTAAACACTATGTCCCAACACATGGTAATCCTGATTAAACACAATGTTCGTGTTAATGTTGCAATGGGAATTAGGAAAATGTTACATAAGGTTTGAAAGTTAATATGGCTTAGGTAAAATGGGTTGGTAAAAACAAGAAGAACAGAGAAATCAACAAGTGACTGAACCACTGCAAAATGGTAGGACACAGTACAAAACTGATAACCAATGAACCAAAAGATTACGGCTGTCAATTCTAATTTCCCTCTATCATCAAGTATAATAATTAGATGTTACTAGCGATTTGTCACACTACTATGCAGGTTTCTCCCCAGTATAATAATTAGATGTTACTAGCGATTTGTCACACTACTATGCAGGTTTCTCCCCAGTATAATAATTAGATGTTACTAGTGATTTGTCACACTACTACATGTATGCAGGTTTCTCCCCAGTTGGAATATCAAGGACAATTACCAGCCAGTGTGAATGAGATTTGGCATTTAACATTTGTTTGTTCACACAGGTCCTTACAAATCCATACTCCTTGTGACAATAGTTGTGACATTCCCTTATTCCTTAATGAACCCAGATGCTGGGAATAGGCCCATATCTAAAGCCATTCTTTGTTGCTTGGTGTCATATCTTCATTGAGTGAAAAGTTCTGGATCAAGACTTTAAACAATGATAACCAAATGTCTGAAGCCTACATCAGTTTCACACTGCCACAATATCACTAAAATAATGTTAAATGATGTGTTATTGCCATTTCAATAACTACCATCAACTTTTGAAGATTACTCTCAGTATATTTGGTATCTATTTAAAATGCATTTTTCTTCATTATCAAATTTTCCTATTCCATGTCATCTTTTCATTAAACCTGATCCCTTTGAGAGAGGAAGATAAGAAATCTATCTTGACCTAATGGTGTCTAAGTTTGACCTTATGGCATGTTACCTTGTGGCATGTAACCTTGATCTTCTAGTATCTAACCTTGACCTTACGGTAAATAACCTTCATCTTATAGTGCTTTATCTCGACGTAACAATTTCTTGGAATGTATAAATAAGCATCAAAATATACAAAATAGAATAAATCTCAAAAGGCACAAAAAATCTTTTTGCAATAAACAAAACTCTAAATGCAAATCAAAATATACCTTCAGATTTCAAATGAAATCCACAGCCAAAAACTATATTATTCAAACTATTTCTTCGACATATGAAGTTTTTGTTTGTGTTAATAGGTGTAAAGGGTCAAGTAAGTATTTGAACTATTATCTAATTCAAAATTAAAAGTGCCAAAAATAAGCCTCCTAAAAAATCTACCTCGAGAACGCTGTCTATGTATGTCCAAAATAATTCCACCATCTTCACCTTCACGTAATTCTACCTTGGAATGGCTCTCCAGAGAATGCCGCTTATATCCTGTCATAGAAACATTAGCCACTATGCCACTGAACATACAAACTAGACAAAATGCAGTGTTTCTGATACATAGAACAAGATCAATTGATAATGTAAAACAGTGTGCCCAGTGACAGTCAACCACTCCGTACGGTTATAGATCAAAATTATGAGAAGAAATTGATAATTTAATGCAAGAAATTTAAAAGAAATAGTTAAGATAAATATACATTAAAATGTTATAATACATAATGTTTCAAAGAGAAAGTGAGACTTATTTGCATGCATCTGTGACTGTTCGTAATATGGTTCCCTTTCTTGGCCCCAAATACCACAATATTATACAGGAAAAATTAGCATACATAATTATCATATAGAGCTCTGTTGCTTTTACTATTTGTTTCTTATGGGCTTAATTAATACAGAGTGAGTGTACTGGGCAAACTGTTTATGAAGAGATGATAGACTCTGTTAAGATGAAGATGAAGTGCTTATACATGTATATTATTTTAAAGGCCTGTAGACCATGTGTTGAAGAAATATATAATTACTGAAAGCTCTGCCAATCAAAAGAACAAAAAGAAGGATACAGATGTATGTGGAATCTGTAAAGTTTTAGTCAGTGAATAAAACAAAGGGAAAAAAATGACAGTAGATTAGCACTGGTCCTTATTACCATCAGATTAATGCTAATGTGTTCCTCATTAGGGTATGGGAAATCAAGGCCTCTAAAATGATACCCAAGTGTCCTTATTCTGAAGGTCATGTAAATAAGTAATGATACAAACTAAAGGTTTTATATAATCAATGATTTTTAGTCTTTCTGAAGCATCAATCTATGCTAAGAAGTCCATGATGACCTTCAGCTGTGATCTCCAAAGAGGGTGTTGAACATTTTTTTTTTTATAACTCTGTTTCAGAAACAAATACAGACAGCTAGACTTGGTATCCACAAGGAGAAATGCATTTTCTTACAGAAAAAACCATCGCCATAGTGATCACTTCATTTGCATGACCTTCAATTTTTTATCAAGGAAAATTTTAATCATTCAAAAAGTGTAGTGATAGACACAGAAGCTTGCTATTAAAGATATGAATAGAATATTCATTTCAACAAGATATGTTTGCCACAAACACAAATTATACAGACACACTGTTGATATAGATGCAGTTCTAATTATCAAGAGTCCACACATACATACAATAGCCTACAAAGCCGATATGAGATCACAATATAAGACATACTGTACATAGAATTAATTTCGCCCTGGTGCACGTGCAAACACTTTTGCTTGTAAAAAATTCGCCCAGTCTCGCCATATTTCTATCAAATGAATTTACTATCTTTAATTCACCTACTGACAATGAGGGCAAAAATAAAATGGGGGCAAAAATTTCCCTGTAGACAGTAGTATTTATATAAAGGAATACCCCATTTGATGAACATCAAAACAAAATAATGTTACATACTGGACAGGACAAGAGCTGCATCACACAATGTATAAAGATTGACTCATTGATCTCTTACTTACTACATGTAAGCATGGTTACAACAGACTTTAAGAGCATTCACATCAACAAGAGAACTAATCTGATGTTTTCAGAAACTAACAATTAGTACAATGCCATGTGACATGCTTAATCATCACATGACAGCTATTGCCCAATCACAAGTCTTGCCAAGTCATATGATACTACCCTATCCTGTGGGAGTGATATCACGTACCTCAGTCTGTTATGACTATCATAGATACACTTCTAAAATATTCCTAAAGTTTAAACTCAGTAGTAAGACTAACACACACATGATAATCAACAAGACTACACACAAAAGATAGGCAATATTTGAGAAACAGGACAAAAAAAAAAACACAGACAGAATTCAAACACGTACGTGAATCAGCCCCCACTGACACTGGTGTCATGGCTGGCTCACTACTGGTGGACTTGCTGGAGATGTTAGATGAAGAGCGAGAATATTTCCCTGGCTGCTCTGCAGGCCATGACGGGTACCGCTGATATGGCTGCCTACCAGAATCCACACTGGAGGATCTTGGGATATGTATGTTGCCTGAAAAGTCACACCATTTTTAAAGGTTATCTCCCATATGTCACACAATATATTTTGATTTAATATGTTATTTTCCATCAGTCATCTATCCCCAGTCATACATTAACATCCAGTCTACACCATAGATAGACAATCAGCTATCCAAAAGTAGACCAGCAAATTTTCAATGTACTCTGAACCAGTCAGAGCTGGATCATGAAAAAAGAAAAAGCATTCATGATTAAAAATGGTGCTCAAATAATGAGTTGAAGTAGCTGGTGTGTTTTTCTCAGCAGAATCTATATCAGAACTTGTGTTTTTGACTGGTCAGGGCTGGGCACTCTAAAACTTGTGGATTTACTTAAGTCTGAAAAACTTCTCATATCCAGCTCATCCTCAATTCTGACTGGCTGAGAGACTGGATTCTCAGACTTGAGTAAATTCACAAGTTTTATGGTGCCCAACCCAGGAGTTGAACTAACTGTGAATTTTTTCTCAGCAAAATAGAGATCAGAACTTGTATTTCTTTGACTTACCATGGGTTGGACTAACTGGGGTGTTCCTCTCTGCAGAGCCTATCACATGACTTATACAGTTGTTGATGCTACGTTTCAGCTCCTGCAAAACAACACATTCTTTTCATTGACACTGTACATTAATTGTTAAGACCTCAGCATATATAATTAAGAAAATCAAATTGCCCTTTGATGATTACAAACTTATCCAGAAGTCAAGGCAGCACTAAAGGAAATTTCGCAAATGTACATTACGTCACAGTAAAATAAAACCTGTTGTAAAAGACCACTGTCCTGAAAAAGCAGGTTTTAGGAGAACACATTGCTAAATAATTGGTCAACTATTCCTATAAATAGACCCTCTTTTGAGTGACCACCTGTATTTTAAGAGCCTATTTCTAAGGCAAATGGGTTGGTCATTCAAGACGGTGCATATGCGTTAAGACAATTGCCATAACTTCCCCTATTATTTTATTTATTTCCAAATAGAATCTAAAATTTTATGGATTTTAATTCGTATAAGCCAATCTAATTATAATCATCACTTTCAAATACCTAGTCGGGACTTTGAAGTCAAAATAAAGAACACACTCACATAAATAGTAAAATTCATTGTACTGTCATCATTTGACCTCTGACAATGCAAAATAGGAGGAGAGACAAGAGAAACTTGAGAAATAAGATTCTTATTGAAAGTGCATGTAACACTGATAAAATGGTGTGTTGTTGGGAAAAACAAGCAACTTTATACATAGTGTAACCAGCTATACCTGAAACTCTTCATCTGTAAGGCAGGCTAGCACTTTAGGCTCACAGGCAACAATCAGGAAGTCAAAACCTTGACTGGCCCATCTGAAAATTAAAGGTATACATCTATTTACCAAAAGGTAGTTAGATAACACAAACTATTTTTATATACATGTATCTTAAATCAATACAATAATTATGCCAAAATCTATGTTTTACTATTTGATTGAGAAAATAAATATTCCAATAAATCTGTAAAGACTAAGGCAGTGCATTTGTTGTTTGATATTTATATAGGAATATGCACAATATGTTGAATCCTACAAAAACTAAGGTACATTTCATAAAGTTTGATGTATCACCACAAGTAAGCTTGACTACTCTTTCAAATAAAGCTGTGAATCAGAAAAGTGATAAAAAGCATAATTTGAAAATGAAAGAGTAAACAAACTGAAATTAATATTCATGAGAAAAAAAGTGATTTCATACATTAAACAAAGAGTGTTTTAAGATTCCAAAGCTTTTCTTAATGACTTTTTACCTATTTGATTTTTAGATTTAAGAATGCCCGATCAAGCAGGGAATAGGAGTCATGGGCTGCAATTTCCATCTTTTCACACACAAAAATGAATCATATGTGTAAACTGAATGTCCTTGCTATCATTGATAAAATTCTCAACATTTGTGCGAACCAAACTCGGACACATGTAAAAGATTGCATAAGCTTCCTCTCACTTGGTAAGGCGAACTAGTGAAACACAATATTAGCTTTATCACAGACTTACTTGGGTCTCATTCCTCTGCCCTTTTCACACTTTGCTGTCACAAAACTCATCCAGTCTCTGGCAAATTCTACCAGCCTCTTTCCCAGCTTCATCCTTGGCTCCCCAGATACAAGTCTAGTTACCTCCCGCAGATACTGTAACAGGAATTTGGTGGATATCATTACAGTAGAGCTAGTCTATAATGAAGTCAAAGGGGATTGACTTTTGACTTTGTTATAGGCATCCTTCGTGGTAAGCATCAGAATTTACTTCATAAATCGATAAAAAATAATTCTTTTCAGGATTGTATTCCTCTTCGTTATTTAGGCTGATTTGTTATAGACTGACTCTACTGTATATGGTGAACAAGAACAGTACTGACAATCTCATTCTCTTTGTGAAAATTTTAATTTGAAGAGAACTCGAAGTTGTGATGATGAAATAAATACTAGATATAACATCAAACTTGGCATTGTCCAAGAATAATACAAAGGAGACATACTGTATTTAGATTCAATCTCATGAAAATATAGACATGAACATTAATCTACAAAAATTGGATGTAGTATTTATCTAAAAGTAAACAAGTTAAGAAAAGATATATCTGATGAAAGGTACGGTACACAGAAAAAAAAGAAGTTATCAGATACTTTTTCTTATTACAACAGAAGACACAAAAGGATAAAAGCAAATCTATCTAAAAAGAAGATTTATTTCTTTTCAAATGTTCCTGTACTTAAAATTAGCACAGGTCCAGATAGGACCAGTAAATGTCTTGTTTGAATAGGTCATGATCCCTGCAGAAAATTGATAAAGATGGCAGATTTTCTTCTACTGACCAAGTATGTTATCTTTAACAGTTAATTGTATATCCATCTTACTTCCAAGTAATAAACAAAACATGAAAAGCTTCAATCCTTCATAGGAGAGGTAAAAGCATTTATCCTCCACACCTATCTGTAGACCTACATGTAACTCAGATTTATACAAATAATCAATGTACACTAGCTAAAATTATTATGGGGATGAAAAGAATTTAAACATACGATATCAAATCAAATGAATTCAAAATGAAATGACTTCAGCAGCAAATATTCGAAAGATAAATGGATTGAAAACAACACAGTCACAGATATTATTTTACCTCAAAGCCAAAGTTATATCCCTTTAACATGGTCTCCCTGTAAAGGTTTAACAAATGGTTTCTTTCTCCATCATCTAACTTTGCTATATCCTCAAAATAGAATTTCTCGTCCACTTGTTTTATTGCTTGAACAACTCTCTCTTGCAGCTCCATAGCTGACGACTGAAGAGAAATAGATCCATTGAAACAGTCAATCAAACATCTGGCTAAAGTATAGTAAGAAATTAATAAACTGGACATAGAATCCATCTCTAAGGATACCATCCAGAAACCTGGGCTGAGCACTATAAAACTTTCTCAAATTTGAAAATTTTCTCAACCTCAGCAAATCCTGATTGAGAAGCCAAAGTTAAGAAAATTCTCACTTCAAAGTAAATTCTTTAGTTTTACAGTGTCAAGCCCAGTGTGTCAATATTTACATTTTACTTAATGATGTCACATCAGGTGGAAATGATGCCTTTATCAGCCTAGCACTATTGTAAAAATAAATATACTAATATTTTGAAAACACTGTTCATTTCAAGGCAATACCTTAGATTCAATATCCGAGTTTCAAGTTTATCTGAATACTTCCATTGACAGTCTGTACCTAGATCAGCCGTGAGCAATGTGTTCGAAATATGTACTTCTAATGTATATGTGAAGTCACAATATTTAATCTTGACACTCTTTTGATGCCTTTGAAATTGAATTTTGAAAGTAACAGATTAGAACAGTTTTTTTGTTAGTTTAGTCTATGATACAGCAACACTGATCATTATGTAGAGATGCCATAGATTCATTTACAACAGCATCACTGATCATAATAAAGATAAATCTCAAGTTTATTTTAAACTACATCAATATCGGCCGTTATAAGGGATACTATTAATTTATTTACAATGGAGCATTACTTATAGTAAAGAGGTACCTTAAGTTCTGTCAGTGACTCGGCTATTGCCTGATGGCATGATGTCTGTTCATTGATAAGCACGACAGTTTTACCCATGGCATCCTCAAAATCCTTCCTCTGTGTCATAAGCTGGGAGGAGTGAATTACAACCAACAGCAGACCTTCAACCTGTGACAATAAACATGTAACAATTACAGATCATCAACATCATCTTAACATGATTTCTATTATTATTGATATTAAAGTAATATTAATAATATCCGCTCAAGCAGAAAATTTGGGCTGCATCTGAATCTAAATTCCATTTTTTCATTTATACATGCATCATATGTGTAAGTTTGGTCATCCTAGCTATCATTGGCAAGAGATATCATTTCTAAATATCACTATGGGTGCTGTGACTGTATCCTTACCTGTAGGTGAGATAAGGCAATGGCAGTCTCTGCTGTAGGCTCTACTTGTACTTGTTGTCCGTACCACAGGGGACACTCAGGAACATGGTCCTTTCCACCCTCACAACACACCATCAAAAGGTACCCCTCCTCCTTATGAGCAACATCCTGTGATCCTGTCAAATCTTCCCTTCCACATGTAACATTTAACAGCTGTAAGATCAGCTGACGATTATTCATAATTCTCTCAGGAATAAACATTAAATATCCTGGGTCGTTAGATGCTATCACCTGAAAAAAAAGCGCAAAAACATACAATGTAGGTTATGTTTTGATGCAAATAATCTATTCAATAACAGATAAGTACCCAACCAATGCATATTTCTTGAGTCCTTTTTTCTAATGATGAAGTTGATGAAAAATCTATCATATCATTGATAACTAACCTGACACTGAGTCAAGTACTCTAAATCCAGTTTTATTCGCGAGAATTTTATTTTCGCGTAATTCCTTGAGAGCACTTACTTGCGAAAATAAAGTTCTTGCTTAAAACACTAACCTGACAATGATATACATCATACAGTATAAACTGTTATACTCAACATACATGCGCGTGAAAATATAGTGTCGCAAATATTTGCATAATTACCGATTCGCCAAAATAAAGTTCTGCAAAAATTTCTGGATTTACAGTATTTGGATCAGGTGATACAAAACCTTTTATCTGAATCAGCGAACCACTGACATAGACTGGCAGACAGAGAAGAAACTCAAAGACCCTAAAGCTTGCCTTTAGGGAGCTTATACAGTTATACTCCTAAACAGAACTCATCTGAACATTGTGAAAGACCTGAAGGAGTTCTGTTTGAACACTGTGGAAAATACATACAGAAAATGG
This sequence comes from Pinna nobilis, assembly GCA_016161895.1. Lineage (NCBI taxonomy): Eukaryota > Metazoa > Mollusca > Bivalvia > Pterioida > Pinnidae > Pinna > Pinna nobilis. Next base: position 4,385 of record JACSZP010050378.1, on the reverse strand, counting down.
GGATGATCTGAATGAAAAAAAGCACACCATGGAAAATCAATATCAACACAGTGATAGGTCTACATAAACACTGAAGATGATCCGTGAAAAAAAAGACTAGTGATGACATTCATACTTTCAACTGAAAGCAATTAGTTGAACTTTTTTTCAATCTAACGATACATTGATAACTATTGTTGGCTGTTATATGCTTTTACTTACTTGCACATGGTTGGTAGTCTTTAGTTTTGCTAAAAGTTCAACTGTTGTAACAGCAATGTTGAAATCGGCAGCTATCTCCAAATCCTGGTGTGTTAAAAATATGAAAAAAAAACAAATAAAATGTTAAGAAATTGTCAAAAGGGTTAACAGATATTCATATTTGACAGCTGGTTAATTCAGATGATTTGTGTAGGAAAAACCCTTAAGGAAACATACATGTAGGTAGCACAAGGTAGGTATTCTTATACATCAGTGCCTGACAGATAAGGCTGTATTTAAAAAAAAACATTGGCATACTGACATGCAAACGTGATAGCATAATGCTGACTTAAGGTTGTGCTACTGAAATTTACCTTGCGCAATGTTTTAGCAAATCCTAATGCCTTTGATGCTCTTTCTCTGGCTTCGTTGAAGAGTTTTTTGCAATTTCGTGAGGTCTGTTGAAATGAGTGCCTGGAAATAAATTGATTTCTTTAAACATTATGGCAAATTAAAAAGAGATATCATCATATTTGCATTGCAAACTAGCAAACACACAAAAAGTTTCTTTGTAACCCCCTTTCAAACTTTCAAGATGCATATACTAAATTGCTTCTTTTTTCTTTTTTGCATGTTTTCTTTTTTCTTTTTAGTTTTAACATAAAATCAAACCCAGATATATTGAAACTGAAGAAAAATTAATGTATTTTCAAATAAACAGGATTTTCAAAGTAAGTGGGTGAAAATAGGAAGAAGGTTATATAGCCTGAAAATTAAAATCATGTCAAATTAAGTGGGATTTCACTATATCAGGATTCAATACAAGTGGGTCTCACTGAATTTTATTTCTAAACATAAAAATGGAAATTGGGCAAAAGTTTCATAAAATTAAATGTGCCCCTTCTCTTGCCTCTATTTTTCTCCCCTTAGCTGGTATTTTACCTCAGTTCCTTCTCCCTTTGCTTCTGCTGCTCTTGTTCTTCGTTATCGTCTTCCAGTTCTTCGTTGTTGTTGAAATCCTGATCCACATCGCCTTGTTCTGATTGGTCCTCCTCTTCCTCCTCCTCTTGCATGGTCCAGTTGTACAAACTAGTCGTAAAGTCATCTATACCAGTCTCCAAAAAGTACTCTATGGAATTCAGTAGACTGCTAGCTAACATGCTACAAGGAAAACATACTTTTTATTTGATGGTTGGTTGGTTGGTTGTATTGTTGTTTAATGTCCCACTAAAAAAAACCTTCAATATGGAGACATTACTGTATGCTGTAGAAAGGCTGTAAATTTGGACTATGCTCAGCACTTATGGCCATTGAGCAAGGAGGATTCAACACCTACTGTGATATGGAACCTTGGTTTTTTTATGTCTCATCTGAAGGACAATGACAGCCCACTGCTGCCTTACTGTGGCTTTGATCCCATTATGCCATGATCACCAGGCAAACATGCTAACCAAGTGTAATTTGTAGCTTCTTGATTGATCCTAAGTTATCAGGATATTCTACTAAAGCAAAATTAGAATCCTAGACTGTGTAATAAATGAGAAGTGCTGTAATATGAACACATGTCATACAGAATGTACCAAGTCAGAAAAGACAATCAATAATCTACAAGTAGGCCGACACACTTTTCTTTTTTTGACAAAAAAAAAGAACCTACTGAAGCTGGATTTGAACTTCTTTAAAAATCGAAAATTTTTGTTATTTTTCCCTCTTTTCGTCTCTAAATTTCATTACCCTTTAAAACAGTGGTAATATGATGACATTGATCTTATCACTATGAGGAATGACTTTTGCTATATACAGTAAAACTTGCTTAAGCGACCACCTGTATAAAAGACCATCTGGTCAGAAAGACTGATTTTTGCTGTCTTCATTGGTACCAATTGTGTACAAATTAACCTTTATATAAAGACCAGCTACCTATAAATACTAGTTTTCTTGTGTACCCAAGGAGGTTGTTATATACAAGTTTCACTGTATGTACAAAGGTAGATGAATATGTACACATATAGACATACCTGAATCTTTTACCTGCCTCCGCCTCTCCACCTATCACATGGGGACATATCTGTTTAGTAAACACCCACTCCTGTTCTAAAACATTTTTGAGACTAAGTGATGCTTCTGGTAGATTTTGTAGTGCTATTAGCCAGCTTTGTAGGTATGTAAAATAAATCTGTAAACAACAGAAAAAAGGGTTATACAGCACCACAAAAATAAGTCTTGTTTTTGTCTTACATCTAACTCAAAAAGTTTCACTATAAGAGGACTATTTCAGAAGTATCAAATTAAATATGATTTCTGCAGAATTTTTTTATTCATGGTGCTCCTTTAATACACTACTACACAGTCACTTTAGGAAAATCAAGATGCTCATTATTCAAAAAGTAATTTTCATATTTTGGACCAAATAATAATAAACACAGAATTTCAAAATCTGATTGATGAAGAAATTGCCTTGGTAAATTAAGATAGTTACTGGATAATTATGTTGGGAAAAGGCAATTGAATTGTCTCTCTTGATCATTTACTTAGAAATATATCAAAATGTCTGCTATCCTCCTCTGACATGCATTATTACACTGTATATCATATAAGCGTGTACCAGTGCAGAGGAGCCTCATTAATCTGGAAGCCAATAATCTGAATGCTTCACCTTCAAGACAATATTTTCTTGGAGCAAATTTTTTTATTTGTACTGGTCAATTAACAGGTGTCCTTTTTCTGTAATATGTATGCTTCATTTATTCAGACATTTCTTGGGAATGACGGCATCTGGATTAAAGAGGCTCCACTGTACAAAGATGGTGGTTGTATTGTTATTTTACATCCCCCTCAATAATCTTTCACTTATATTGAGACGTTGCTGTGTACACGTGAAAAGCAACGAATTTTACTTAGATGCTCGGCACTAATGGCCATAGAGTACAGATGATTCTTTAACGTGTCAACACCTACTGTGACATGGGACCTCAGGTTTTACTTTCTCATCTGAAAGACAAGGACAGCCAACTGCAGCACGACTCAGATTTGAATCTCGCACCTCTTGATCACGAAGCAAAGATGAACAGTGTATCTAGAAGTAAGTTCTTCCCTTGTCTCTTACCTCTAACATTTTTCTCATGTCATCATCAAACTGGTCTAACTCGCCTGCAGATTTTTCTTCATATGACGCTAGTTCATCTTCTGATATAACAGAGTCGACCATTGTTTGATAGTACTGTTTTACAATGACTGCCCCCCTTAGTACCTCCTTACACTCACGTAAAAGCTGGAACAAATGAAATAAGACTCAATTATTTACAGGAAAAATCTTATTGTGCTGAAAAAAAGAAATTGCTAAACACTGTACAGATACTGGGTATGACTGGATTGCAAAGAAAAAATCTTGAGGTCAAGGTAACAAGGTAAAAAATAATGATACCTAATGTACTCAGAAGGTAGTCTTAATGTGTGGTACAATGTATCAGGGTGCTAACCCTTATAGTTCAAAAGATATAGCCCAAATTATGTAGGAATTAGAAAAGTTCAAAGTTGCAAGTCTTGGTATAAATAAAAAATTCTGGTTACTAGCACCAGGCAGGTTAAAGTATTATCATTTTTGCTGAGACTATGCTTTAACTAGAAACTTTGACAGAAATGCTGACAGAAAGATGGATATTACCAATCCAAAGACCAGAACTGCTTTGTTATCTGGCAAATTATAATTCAATTGTTACTTCCTTTCTGTTAAATGTTTTATCAGTCATTAACCCCACTTTCAACATTATTTTAGGTATACATGTACTGTGATAGCAAGAAATTCAGTAAGCCATCAATTATACTACACTGTTGTATTTTTAACTTTAAGTAAACAGATACATTACCGGTCGTATACTTAAGACTGATGGGTTATTATTGGGTCGTTGTTCCAGTCGAAGTCTCAATGCCTCGTGTATAACATCCATGAAAACTTGCAGTAAGAAGAGATAACTTGGTCTGAATGATGGTAAACCCATCTGTATAAATTGTCTACCCCACCATGCACCACAGTCAGTCAGACTGGAACTACGGTGAAATGAAGTCACTCCTGAGCCAAACTCAGGGATGTTCAGATCCAGGGCAGGTGATGATGACATCTGCACAGTAAAGTCCACTTCTGATGACTAAAAATACAACAAATCATAATTATAATGCGAGTTCTGAGTAAAGTGATCTATATATAT
>JACSZP010050377.1:0-18351 GCA_016161895.1 Pinna nobilis | reverse complement strand
AAAAAAAATTAAATGAAATTAAAAACAAAAGAAAAAGAAATAAAACGAAAGAAATTAAAAAAATCATTTTATCCCTTTTTTCTTTCACTTCTTCTAAATTTGTGTTGCTATAATTGTGAAATTTTACATGAAACATTATGCATCTTTGACATATCTTTATTTTTACATCAAAACAATGATAGGGTGATTAACGACTTGTCACGATTATATTTCATGTAACACGTTAACTCAGATACATTAAATGTTAATAGTTTGAAACTGTCGCATAAAAACAAAATATTTCAGATATAAAATTTTAATTTCATAAGCGAAAATCGTTTACAAAAAAACAAGCCATATATCATTTACAGAGTTGAGTTTAACAATATATATAGTAATGTACACATTTATTTTGAGTGATTTGGCATAAAATCTATTTCTAGAAGAACGACTGTGTATTTAGAGATATGTTTAAAACTTTAATGGTTTTCATTGTTCACAGATATGTTGTGCTACAAAATTAGTATCATAATGTGTAGATCTTTGTCCAAACATATTTACCTTTCCGGTGCACCTGAACTCAGCACTGGTTTTTAGTGAGGTTCATGTGACTCTATTTTTAGTTATAAGTGTATTTCTGCGTGTAGTTTTGTCTCCTTTTTTGGTCATGGTTTTGTCTGTCATTGACTTTTTGAATTTGGAATGTCCCTTGGTATCTTCTACTTCCCACCGTTTACATTCTAAATATCATGTATGAGAGAGAGAGAGAGAGAGAGAGAGAGAGAGAGAGAGAAACAGAGAGAGATAAGAATACAGCAGGAACTACGATAATCGGTCAGCAGAGGATGCTTACATGCACAATAAGTTAATATTGTTAATAATATTATTAATATTGTTGTAGTTGTATTATTTTTAATATCCCACTCATGATTAATTTACTCATATGGAGACGTCACCGTGTGCCGATGTAGGGCGACAAATGTTGCCTATGCTCGACACTTTTGGCCGCAGGGAGGGTTCCTCAACGTGCCAACATCTACCGTGACACAGGACACAGTTTTTACTGTCTCGTCCGAAAGAAAGGACGACAGCATTGCAATGCGCGGATTCGAACCCCGGATCACTTCTTGATATTAAAAAAACATGTATGTTCTCGGTCACCAGAAATGTATATTGTCTTTTCATATAAGTACGTGTATATCATAAGCCGGGCCTTAAAGGTTAAAAGGAATGCTTTCTCAACAATGACATGTGGCGCCATCTTCAGATTTTCAACAACCTTCCTGACTCTCTTCACTTGTATACTGTTTCTTGTAAAAGTAATAATTTGGTATCAATTATGTCTCAAAGATTCGATGATATATTTAGGACAAAACTTCGCATGCATAGTAGAGAAAGCAGAGTGCCAGTTGGTGAGCTCAAATGCAATAATGTTAATTTGAAAACACTCAAAACAAAAAGAGGTTTTCGAATTTTTACCTTTTTCCGTATATTTGATTGGTCTTTTGATTTTCTCTACAATGATTAAGTCAATGTCACTGTGCATCATTTGACAGTCAGGTGATTGACATCAAAGTTCTATCTATTTTGTTCAATATCTACAGCCTTAATTTTGACTTTTACCAGTAAAATGTCAGGGTCACTAGCGATATCGCGGTGATGATTCAAAATGTCGCTTTTTAAAATGAAATTATGCTTTATCGTGTTTTTTTTTATATGTATTACTCATGAACTTTATATAAGATAAATGATGTTTTGTGCATTATACAATAATTGAATACACATTTGTGCATGTATATGAAAACACAGTTTCTACGTACAACCGTACTCTATGATACTAGTATAAAATGTCGCCACAGTCCCTGTAAGCAAGACCGAACAAAAAAAAACTAAAAAAAAAAAAAACAAACGAAAAAAAACCCCCAAAAACACCAAAACGAAACTGACCAAAAACCTCTTCCACGGAGGCAGAGACTACACGATTCCGTGTTTCACACGACTACGGCATACACTTGTCTATAGGAGACCCTGCAAGAGTGTTGCCCATCTACAGAGAGACTTTTGTACAAAATCAAAATCACAAAGATATTTTGTAACGCAAAGTCCAGGATCTTTACGGAAGCACTCAGTGCTCTGCCGTATAAACTAGAAAGTTCCTTAACAGAGTGATTCTGCGTCCTATCTACAGTGCTTAAAAAAGTATATGCTAAGAGCTATATTTGTAACTTGTCAAATTGTAAAAGAAAAAGAAAGGATAATATCAAAATACTTCCCCAAATATTTCAATATTTCAGGGGAATATGATTAAATATCTGAAGATTCATAAATTATTGAAAGTGAACCAGAAATAACATAAGTGTTGTATATAATGCGCTCCATAATTGCGGCAAGTTTTGTAAATGACTTAGGGATTATACAAAGGTCATATAACCATAGGATAATGAATATTAAACATCATCCTATTTTTACTTCAAGGAAGCATATGTTTTGGCTACTTGAAGTTCAGTGTCGGATAACAAACGATACAGATTTAAATTAATGTTCCAGATTTTACTATTCTAGATACAGAGGTCATGATCCCTTTGTTCCATTTTGAGTAAAACAAACTGGTACTTATCGCCCTATTTATTTCTGTGGCTTTGAAGTTGTCGTTTGATAATAAATCTCCTCTTCTAACTGGTATTTAATCCTATCCTTTCACTGTTTACGACTCTTCGCAAACTTGACATTTTCTCGGATTCAAAATAAAGGTGATACGACGGGTGCCGTGCGTGGGACAGGAGTTTCTTTCCCTACCAGAGTACATGAACTAAACCCCGTTTTGTTTTTTGTTTTGTTTTTTTTGTTGACTTCGTGTTTCTCTTTATTTTACTCACTACAAACAGAATTACACACAGTTACCAACATATAACTAAAAATAGAGTAACACAAACGCCAACAAGAACCGGGGTGACTCAACGTGGGTAAGCAACTCCTGTTAAATTTCATTCTCTATTATACCATTCCTCTGGTGATCCAGATAATATACATGTTTATAAAGCTATTTATCCCTAATACTCCGATTTTCATGAAAGTTTGTTCGCTCTGTATTGAGGTATGCTACCAAAACTTATAGAACAACGAGGGTCTAGATGCATGGACGCTAGCGAAAATTCAAAGTGGATTCTGCCACTTTATTGTGACATTATCATCAAACCACACACTCATGAGCAGTTTGGCTTGAGAAAAAGCATGTATGCTCTCTTTTCGAAAAGGGGTATCATTTATAGATAAAGGCAGGCATTAACTTAATGTCATTGACCTAAAACGGAATTTATTTATACTTAGAAATCTACACTACCCGTGAGAGATTTTTTGGGTCAAAATCAACGACCAGATCTTCATTCCTCGGTAATATGACCCGAAAGAGAGGAATCGTGAACCCTGAAAGATCTGAAAATCTAAACCGAAAAGAAAATTAATAATTTTAACTTTATTCTTCATTATATTTCGGATATCACAAGCTTTTCTATATATTTAGTATAGCTTTATATGGAAATGACATTTTTTATAAGACTTGATACAATTGTCAAGTTGCAATGCAAACGATTTTACAGTAGATATACAAATTCTTTAATATCATGCATAATGTACAGTAGTTTTTGCCTAAGTTTAAACCTGATCCGTTTCAATTATGACAATGTTTGGCAAGTTCCTCATATTTTTAATTCCAATTGGATTTGAACTGAAAAACCATATAGTTGTACATAAACATTGTGTCGGTGATAATTTGCTATGTATCGCCGATGCGAATTAGTTAAGTTTATATACGGCTGATATTTCTTTTCATGTTTGGAAATTTATATGGAGTCTGATCACCTTCACAGAACGTTAAGAATTCATCATACATATTTAGCAAAATATAGACTAACTTTTGAACTATTTTGATCACGTGCGTCTGGAAATGAGGGAATCCGAAGAAATTGGCGCGTGATTTACGTCTAGTATGCGTCAGGAGGACAAACGGAAAATATGACAAAATGAGTTATGGAGTAAAAACAGACAGCCGGAAGAAATCAAATCGTTATAATTATCAGCGGTAACTCACCCACTAGTGTTGGTATGACGCAAAAAAAATTTCAGGTTTTTTAATTTATTAAAATTTTTTGACACGAAAATTATAAATCATAGATCAAAATTTGCATTCTTTTTTGCACATTTCGAGAGAGAAAAACGCTTGAAAAGTTTCACACAGTCATTTGGTTCTCACAAACACATGATGGGCAATGGCAAAAATTTGAGAAATAGATTAAGAAAATTATTTATGGTTGTTTTTTTTTTTTGAAAAAGGGAATCTTCTCTAAATAAAAGAATTCAAAAACTTAGATTTGAAAATTTTGTTAAAACTAAACTCTTCCAATATATGGAGAAAGCCTCTTTTCTCCCGCATCAATTAATCAAACCAGTTCAATTAATGTACCAGGGCCTTGGTGCCTACCAAAACTTATGTGAGCATTAATTCTAACCATGGGCAACCTTGAATTTTACATTTAGCTTTGCCCCGACTGTAACTCAGTATCCAAGGTCTTCTGACAACCATGTTGAAACAAACATTAATTTTATCAATAAATGTGAAATCAATGGCGGTGAATTATCGTTGGTTTAATTATCTTTTTCCTAATTCCAAAGCTTGATTTATTTAAAGTTGCCTTTCTCTTATTTTATTTTAAGCCGTTGTTTCAACCTTTGTGTTGCTTACATATGATAATATTATTATAACTATCATCAATATCATCATTATGCATATTTTTCATATGATGATAACCAGAAGGAGGAGGATGATAATGATGACGGTGATTATCATTATCAATATTATCATTGTAATCATTATTATTATTATTATTATTATTATTATTATTATTTTTATTATTAATATCATCATTATTATGATTATTTTTATTATTATTATTATTATTATTATTATAATAATCATTATTATTATTATTATTATTATAATTGTGATGTTTATTATTATTATTATTATCATTATTATAATTATTATTATTATTACAACTTTTATTATGATTATCATTCTATTTTCATTATTATAATCATTATTTAAACATTTTTTATTATTATTGATAAAGTTATCATCAGTGGTGATAATGCTATTATCATTTTTATTGTCATACTTGTTCTTATCATTATATCTACCACTATCTTTCTTTATCACCATCAATTCAATTCGTATCACTGTAATTTCAATATTTCAAAATAATTCTGTCTCAATAATGTCTCCTTTTTGTTTCGGCCACGATTTGTCTGTCGTTGACTTATTCTATTTGGAATGCCCATTAGTAGTTTCTACTTCACCCATTTTAAACAACAATACAACACCAACACTTAGTTATATGTAGACGTTTAGCACGTGAAAGATAACCAGGAAGCAGGTACTGTGTTTATCATGTGTCCTTAATAACTCCTTGGCGATTGAACCATGATCCGTGAACTATGTGGACCCTGCATAAGGATTATGTTAATATGGTACACACATTAAAATCCATCACCGTGATTTATTAGAGTCGGTGAGAATTATCTTTTCAACGGTATGATAATATTAATCTAAATACATTTATATAAGGAATCACATTCCCATTTATCAGCATTTGTCTTCCCTCTTGTGTCAAACATCAATCTATTTATTTTGTTATTTACTGAAAAACTCAATTTAATGGTAAATTATACGATCTTGACACGGTATTGGTTTTTGTTTTTATGATGCAAAAGCTAACTTGACCTTAAAACTATATGTCAGACTTTTATTTGCAAGACTATGTATTATTTTACATGTACTTATTTGTACTTTTCAACAGTGTTATCAGAATGAATATCTTCAAAATTATATAGAACCTTGAATTATAGATTTGTAAAGAAAAAAAAGGCTTACATGTATCATGCTTTCCCGTCAAAGATACATTTTTTTTCTGAGGACCAAACAACTCACTAGTAAAAAAGTTACTTAAGTGTATGCCGATCAGCGCTTGGAATATTTGATACTGATATTAATCATTAATTAGAAGATATTTGTAAGTAAATGGGATATAAAATCCCACGCTGTAAAAAAGATGATATAATATAAATATTATATTCATTAGAGGGTGACATTGCATATTTTCACCCCGAGGAAGCATTGTTGACCGAGGCGAAGCCGAGGTTGACAATGTATTCCGAGGGGTGAAAATATGCAATATCACCCTCTTATGAATGTATGTTTATTTTATTATACCGAGTGTCTTATCTGTAGCTTTGTTTTCCATTATGTCTTTCCTAATTACACGATTGTTCACTCGACATTTGTCTGGAACAAACATTGCTTTGCCAATATGAACGTGTTGACGTACTACGTTATTGCCACAAGTCTGATGATGTATGTTATGCGCACTTGGACGTCGGCGCATTTGATAATTTTGGGAATATCACCCTGGCTTCTTTATCTTTATGGAACGAGCGGGTGACATTCAAATTTATCGCATGGCTCTCAACCAATCAAATTGTAGGATTCTAACAGAAGGTATGATAATATAAAATACTATCAGTCCTTTGACATTCTTTTATCACCTTGTCACTGACCGTCATAATCCGAAGCATATTTGCTATCGGTAAATGATGCTAGTAGAAGAGGCTGACTCCTGTCGGACACTTGGTTTCATTCCGATTGCCACTCAAATTTGTTATTTCCCATTGCTGTATCCGTCATCATTTCCAAATAACGTCTAGGCGCACTATGAAATTATGTTCTTTCCTTTGATCTTCTTAATTCGTTTTACTTATTGTCAGTGGTATTATTCGTGGTATTTGGGTATTGTATTTGTTGTATTGCTGTTTAACGTCCCACTCAAGAATATTTCACTTATATGGAGTCGTCTCCGTGTGCCGGTGAAGGGCGACAAATTTTGCCTTTGCTCGGCACTTACAGTCGTAGAGCAGGAAGTGTTCTTTTACGTGCCAACTTCTACTGTGACAGGGGATCTCGGACTTCACTGTCTCAACCGAAAGACAGGGACTTGCCAACCGCACCGTGGCGTGGGCCCGAACCCTGGATCCTTCGATTCGAAGTCGAACACGATGAACACTAGGCCACGGCGGACCTTCATTCATGGTGTAACATATTATGATCAGTTTCAACAGTTTTTATGTGTTTTACCATTGAAAAAAATCACCATCTGAAGCATCCATCTCATTCATGTGTATGTGAGAGCATTGTTTGATATGGGCTTTTCAATAAGAGAACCACTAATCTTTCATATCCAAACCTTTTATCTCTCGCCGCTATGGAAACTACATGGGAACTAGGAGAAACCCTTACATCTCCTTGTACATGAAGTTTTCTTTTTGTTTTCCTGCTTTTGAAACTGGATTTTTACCCCGATACAGCATTCATTACACTAACGAACCGATATGCCATATTGCTGTTGTCTCGCCCAAGAACCTTTTACCCATATGGAGATGTCACTGAGTCCCGGTTATGGGTTAAAACTTTTTTCAATGCTTGTCATTTGTGATTATTGATCTTACTCTATCAATATCTACTTTGACTAGAAATCTAGACTCTTCGCCTTAGTGTCTGGTTACTTGGATGCTTGATTGTATTGTTGTTTAACGTCCCACTCAATAATTGTTCACTCATATGGAGACGTCACTGCATGCCGGTGAAGGGCAACAATCTTTGTCTATGCTCGGCACTTATGGTCGTAGAGCAGGGATGGATCCTTAACGTGCCGACACCTATTGTACCACGGGACCTCGGTTTTAACTGTCCCGTCCGAAAAACAGGGACAATAAACCGCAGCATCGTTTGAGCTTGAATCCCGGATCACTCGGTCGGAAAACGTACTGGGTGATTTCGAGACCTTGCCGGCAACTGCTGTAGCTTTCTAATTCTTTTCTGCCTGGTTTGAAGAGTTGATGAAAGGTTTTTTTCCGATTTTGGCGAGATTTTGATTTTCATTTATTTTATCTGAACTTGACTGTTAACTTGCGGATGTGACCGATCTGCTGAGCGTCATTAGCCTTCCTTAGCACCTGATCCAATGTTCCGGTTCTCACAGGTCCTTGTTTCTCAAGTATTCACCAAATTTACATACTGTCTTGAGTAACCGCCGGCGATTGATATCTTGGTTTCTTTGATTTTCATATTTAACGAACAAGCTTCACATTTTTGTGGGGGGCCTCCGTGGCCGAGTGGTTAGCGTGTTCGACTTCGAATCGAAGGGTCCGGGTTTCGATTCCCGCAGCGCCACTCCGCGGTTGGCCGTCCCTGTCTTTCGGATGAGACAGTAAAGACCGAGGTCCCGTGTCACAGTAGGTGCTGGCACGTTAAAGAACCCTCCCTGCTCTACGGTCATAAGTACCGAGCACAAGCAAAATTTGTCGCCCTTCACCGGCACACGGTGACGTCTCCATATGAGTGAAATATTCTTGAGTAGGACGTAAAACAACAACAAAACAAAACAAACAAACATCACATTTTTGTGGAGAAAATGCACTTTTAAAAACATACTTAATCTTAGTTTAACGGTCCGAAGGACTTTAAATACCATTGTACTTAATAAAACAGTAAACAATTTAAAGAAATCAAAACATTTGCTGACTAATTAATTCAAGTTTTGGGAATAATTCGTTTTATTTGCATGATTTTTGTTGCTTTTCGTTGTTGTTGTAGTTTTTTTTATTTCATTTCGACATTTAGCATTTCAGATAACTACGCCTTATTTGGCTTGTGATCAGTTTTCTTAACTAGAAAAACATAAAAAACAAAACAAAAAAAATCTTAAGAAAACGTGTTTTCATAATGTAAAATTTTGGAAATATCAGGATTGGGTGTGTCATGAAATTGAATTTTTTAGATCTCTTGACTTACATGTTATCTCCCCGAATGTCCTTATATGACTGAAAAAATCACTTATACTCCACATGCACAGCCAATGTTTGTATGACGGTATATGGTAACTAAAATGGCGTATGGTATTGAGCAGGGGAGGTTCTTCAATGTGCCAACACCTAGTGTGTAGAGCTGAAACGAGTCAGGAACTCTCCGATTCGGTTCGATATCCATTTTAATGTCTCGATTCGATTGTTTTTTCGATTCGAGATTTTTATGATAGATTCTCTATAAATATCTGATTTTCCTTGTATTTGTTAATGACATTATATAAAGATATTATCTTGACCTCAATTGTTATCACTCAGGAGAAAATTGCCATAAATTTCAAGGCGAAAGGCACTGTTTGTTATTTATACATATGAAAGTATTCAAAGTAAAATGGCAAAATAGTAAAATAATGGCCTTGTTTTAAAGTCGATTCGATTCTGACTGTGCATCTTGCAATTCAGGTCGGAGGTAAGAATCATGAATTTCGGTTTTCGGCGCGAGTCGTTGCTGCTCTACTGCAGTGACACGGAACACTGGTTTTTTACTGTCTCGTACGAGTGACAGCGAAACCAACCACGGCACGGTATTGGTTCCAACAAATGACGTCACTATCAGAGGACGAATAAACTATCAAATGAGCAACTCCGGTCAAGTACATCCATTGTATAGATAGAATTTTTTTATCGTAGCATTTTTTTCTGACGTGGCTCTCGATTTCTGTGGTACCAGTTATCCGGCAACTTTTGATCCCAGTGTCAAACGATTAACTGTCAACCATCTACATATGTCATCAACTAAGCTTCTCTCTGCTCGGGTGCGAACCTAGAATAATAATGAAGTACAAACAATGCGGAGATGAACAAAAATAACAAATGTTTATACAGTAGATTCCAGTTATATTGAACTCTGATGAATTGAAACCTCCAAGAATTTGAAATTTCCCGGCTAAATTACTTAATTACAAATATACTATTTTAATCAAGTTATCATACAATTTCCGTTTGAGAAAAATAAATCATTCCACTGAGGGTTTTAGTCAATAATTTTGCAGAATTACACAAATACGAATTGTGTCAAAATTCGATTTTTTGTTGAAAAAGATTTGAAATTATTAACCTCTCTAGTGAAATAATTTGTATACTTCACTTGTCCCCCATACTATGATATTAGGTGACCGGAAGGGGTCCATATTCTCTTTAACAGTAAATACTGGAAATGGGCCGTATAACCAATATGTTTCGTAAGTACACTTACTGTGATAAGGAGTAGGTTCTTCAAAGCCGACTCAATCAACAAAACTCATTTTAATGCTATGTACTTAACGGAGACTCATTTTCTATGTATATTATTTACATATATGTTATATCCCTAAAGGTGTTGGATCTGCATATTTCCTCCTGCTATAGCATTTAACACCCGAACCGTACTGCACAGCATAAAAGACGGAATCAATAAAAATATATGGATTCCAAAAAAGCCCAACCAATCACCATGATCGATTTAAATACCGAGTAATGAACGGACATTCATTTTCTACATAATAGTATTTTCATATATGTTATATCCCTAAAATAGTTGGATCACTGCATTTCCTCCTGGGGCCTCCGTGGCCGAGTGGTTAGCGTGTTCGACTTCGAATCGAAGGGTCTGGGTTCGAGCCGCGTCAGCGCCACTCCGCGGTTGGCCGTCCCTGTCCTTCCGATGAGACAGTAAAAACCGAGGCCCCGTATCACAGTAGGTGTTGGCACGTTAAAGAACCCTCCCTGCTCTACGGCCAGCAGTGTCGAGCATAGGCAAAATGTGTAGCCATTCACCGGCACACGGTGACGTCTCCATATGAGTGAAATATTCTTGAGTGGGACGTTAAACAACAATACCATTCCATACATTTCCTCCTATAGCACTTAACACCCGAACCGTGCAGCACAACGTACATGATGGAATCTTTGAATAAGCAGATTTAATACCTGATTCGTTGCATTATGAAGTACATTTTGTATATAGATCAAGGCAAATTTATGTTGTTTTTTTTTGTTATGAAAGAACGGATAAAGGTGAAATATAATAGCAATTAAAGTCAGAAGACTATATTTCACTTAAGTAACAAATTAAAGTTGTGCGCTCCACTTGTTAGAGAGGTATAAAGTTCAGAATCTATATTAAATGGCTGGAAGTGTTTTTGTCAGTTATTGTCATCTGTCACTGTTTTTGTAACAAGCAAGCAATTCTAAGGAATTATTCCCAAGAAGAGGAAGAAGGCCAGGCTGTTGACATTGATTTATATTCATTAAATTCAAAAGGCCAAAAGACATAAACGAAAACTCCCAATTTAACGAGTCGTGAAAATTACTTTCCAAATTGAGAGTTTATACACACATTGTATATCAAAAATTAATAAGAGAATTAACAGGAAGGTCTCGACCTTTGCATAAATACCACAAACGATGGAACTTAACAGGTTTCTAATGTACCAGCTAATGAGAAAAAAAAGAATAAAGGATCCTTTAAAAACTGGAAGAAACCACGAACTTGTAACGTCAGCAAATTGAGACATCAGAATTTTGATCATAATTATGACAACTGTGATTATTTTTAGCCGGGTTGATATTTCTTGAAGGTCCAAAAAATCAAGACACACAGACCACCGCTATTTGGCAACTTACAAACATTTCTGTAAGGTCAAAGAACTATACATACCTATCTGCACTCTTTAGTGCTTTTCGTGTTCTAATTCGACATAAGGTAGAAAGCTGCAAAACGATGATTTACAAAACAAACTCTCACAGATAGAATTTTTTTATGAATAAAACATGCATGTTCCCCCAGATGACCCCTTTGTGATGGGCAAGGTAATATATGCACGTTAGTGCTTAATAAGGGAACCGCCAAAGAAGAGATGATATGTTAAAGCAGCTCTGTGTAAATTACGAATCTTAGCATCCGTTTTTTAAATACATAGATAAGATTTTTGCCGGTGGTGTAGGGATTGGGGTTTGGGTTAATTCTTAGTATCAGAACTACCTGTCATATCATGAAAATATTGATGATAATTTATAATTATCTCGTGAGTTGATATTTCAATAAATCTTTTTTATATCTAAACAAGCTTATACATTTATTTCATCTGCTTTTTAGGGGGGGGGGGTGTAGTCATGCTATTATAAACTTAAAACTAAATACTTGATGAATAGAAAATTGGGTTTCTGCTGCAAGCCGTCCCTCACTATATAAATCATAGCTATCCCTTATTAGAGCGTGAAGGATGATGAATGAGCTAGAACAATTACCCTGAACCGAATAAAGTTCATTGCTGTAACAGCAACGAGAAAAGCATTTATCAACTCAATTGGTGCCGCAACGGGTACCACAGGTGCCCCTACGAGTGTCGCAAAAAGTGTGGCCCCCGTTGCGGCACTTCTAATAAGAGATTACTATGATGCATATAGTGTAAATCCCGTTTTATTCGCAAGAATTTTATTTTCGCGTAATTACTCGCGAAAATTAAGTTCTCGCTTAATATACCATCCTGATATTAACATGTACTATACAACATAGCTGAGTACTTATCATGAACACGAGCGAAAATATAGTGTCGCCAAAAATTACATAGTAATCGATTCGCCAAAAAAAGGTTCCGCGAAAATTTCTGGATCTACAGTAGTAAGGGATGGCTTGTTGCAGAAACCCAATTTCCTATTCATCAAATGATCTTAATACTTATTCTGGTGTCATAAATGAACCGACGTTAACTAAATACATCCTCGCGTTAGCTGGAGTGCAGCATGTGAGTGCTTTGGTAAAATGTTGATAAGCACTGTTAAACTTAACACACACAGAAAACGTATTGGGGGGGGGGGGTCATTGATTTTTCCGAACGTTTGGTCCCATTCCTTTTGCGAATCGCATTTTCTTCATGATGAAACCCTTTATTTTCCAACCTTGTATCATATTGAATTATAATTTTCGAAAACTTCTTGATACTTTTGTTTTGCTAAATAAGATATATTTTGGCAAAAACTTTTTATTCAGTATAAAGTTTTAAAAACCATCAAGAAGTGATCAAGAATATTTATGATTCTAATCAATCACTCTTTACCCTCAGTCCACTTGTTATTCCTAGTATTGCATCAGGGTTCTCTGATGGTTTTAAAGGTGAAACATTGTGTCTAATTGAGATGTTGACATATCGCCCTAAAAATAAGATACATGACGAGAATGTATGATGACATCCACTTAAGACCTTATGACAATGTGAAAGAGATTTATCACTTAAATTCGTCCTTTAAATGTTATTCAATAATACCAAAGTTCAGAGAAGCTGTATAAGTGAATAAGTCACCTTGGTTACAGTGCATCAAATGCAAATTTAAATAAACAATATCATAAATTAATTGGCAATGCTAAATGCTAACAATATGGCAAGAGTCTAATACCAGTGATTTACTACCATATGTTCAATTGTCAATACGTTTAACTCGAACAATATGGGGTTTAATGGGGTTATATCCCTTACGTGGGTGTTTGTTTTTGTTCTGAAGTACGAACATTTATGGGGCGGCCTTGGTCAAGTGACTAGCGTGTTCGACTTCGAATCGATATGTCCGGGGTTTGAATCCGCGCATCGCCAAGCTGCGGTTTGCGGTCCACGTCTTTTGGACGAGACAGTAAAAACCGAGGTCCCGTGTTACAGTAGGTGTTGGCACGTTAAAGAAACCCCCCCCCTCCCCATGCTTCACGGCCAAAAGGGCCGAGAATAGGCAAAATTGTCGCCGTTTTCCGGCACACGGTAATTTCGCCGTATGAGTGAAATAGATGTAAACCACAATACTAATACGACCATTTGCATTGACCGCCCGTTGCTAGCCTGACCTTAACACATACCATATCTAGAGAAATCAACATTTTACCGAACTAGTAGGGTTTTCCTGGAACATTTGCGTTGGCTGTAAAATGCAAACGGGTGTGAGGGAGGGTAACTGAATTTCAAGGGACACTTTAGTCGCAAGAAATCTGCACTTTTTTTCTGGGGTTGTGGGTGGAGGTTGGATTTTCGAGCACGGTAGTATCGTATCGGTATCTTCCTTTCACCGAATTATATATTTTACTCAATCGGAGGGGCCTACAGTGGAAATTTGCAACCGGTACCTGAATAAGGGTGTCTTCCTTCTTATATTTCTTATATGGACTTATATCACACGGGAATTCTGATTTTCTACCGAATTGATCGTCACGCACTGTAAATATTTACGCCATTCTTTCCCACCCTATTTGTGTGGTGCTGTCTAGTTTAAACCGTCAGCTGCGTCTGCCGCACAACAGCTGATATATTTTGTCTTCTACGGGTGCACTCGGAACGATAATGTCCTTTTCTATTACATTCCCAGCACATAATTCCGGTTCTCTTTTTTGGTTTGTTTACTGCATATATATTCTTTGCGAGAAAAAAATCGTCTGTCGGTCCGTCTTGTTCTTGGGCGTTGGTCATTCTTATATCTATTTCATTTATATCTACATGTATAATGATCTACTTCCATAGGTTCTCCCCTATCACTTTTAGGGACAAAATATTTTCGCCCAGTGCGCAACTGAATACGTTGTAAATTATACTCAGCCCTAACTGAAGTTAGGGGGGGCTTGCATGCTGGGAGGGTTGTCACGCATGACTAAGGTTTAGCCTATCAGAGTAAAGTCCGTCTACGAAAAATCCTACTTACTGACCCTCCGTAACTCTGGTCCATAATGGATAAACGTCTACTGATTTCCTTCATCACTGACGATGACTTCCTTCTACCCACCTTATTTAATGTTTTTCTGTCGAAACTTTATAATTAAAACCTATTTATATGTTCCATTTCACAGAAGGTATCATAACATATGTGGACTATTTTTACCGGACTTTCTACCTCAAGCGAGTCTGAATGACGGATTGACGGATTTGATGAAAAGTAAAAGAAAAATCTTTTCCTGTCTTGTCCTGTACGAGAAGTTAGGATAAAATCGAGGTCAACAATTATGAATCTAAAAGGGGTCGGGTACAGGTTCCCGGGCGGAGTCGTATTCACATAATAGGCTTATAATCCATTCCATGGTGGCTCTTTTATTACGTTCCATTCAAGAACGTTTCGCAGATATGGAGACGTAACTATAACAATATGTGCTAATGTAGAGACACATTATGTAATTGAATCGGGATCGGTATCACTTGTATTGGGGACCCACCCACATGTTGTTAGTCGCCATACTTGATTAAACGCGGGTAGCGTAAAATGCCGCCTCAAAATTATTTATGACTTGCGATCAACCACATTCATATATACGCATTTGAAACAGTAACCAATACAGATGAATTGTTACAGATGTGCGATATTTTCGGCATTTATGTCCATTGAGCAGCCAGGGCTGTTTAGCTTTAACTTGCCAACATCTGTCATTATCCGTCTCTCCATTTACGTAAAGAAAAAACATTTTGGACTGTTTACTTATCATAATACAGCAATACCGCAGAATCCCGTCAGAGTACAAAAGTCAAATTCTAAGTGTTGTTAAGTACGCAATAACCGTACGCACACGGTATCCCCGTCTCATGATCCATTAAAAAAGAATTAAGTGAAAATATTTCTGATTAATATTATGTCTTAAAAAGAGAATCGAGAAATACAGTCGAACCTCATTAATCCGCACCCGTATAATCCTGATGCTTCACTATCCGGACAAAATTTTCTTGGAACACAAATGTTCCATTTGTTTTGGTGACTATTAGAGATGTGCTTCAGTTATCCAGATGCTTCATTCATTTATCCGGACAATTTCTCTAGAAACGAAGGTGTCTGGCTGGACTGTATAGTTACTGTTAAACTGGTATTCGGGGCAGTCAAATTATTGCACATCGACGGAAGGGAACATGGACAACTGTTACCCTCGGCCTGCGGCCTATGACCCCATTTATGTAACAAGGTCTTCCCTGCTACGTCGAGTCAATAATTTGACTGTTTTCCTAATACCAAAGGAACAACAGAATGTTATGACACGGAACTCGGCTTTTACTGTCTTGTCAGATTTACAAGGACCGCCACCCCTAAAAGCCAGTAAAAATAGTACCAATTTACTTCGTATGAGAACCTTCACTTATACTGATGTAACTTTCTGTTTATCAAAATACCAAAATAAGCATAAATTATCACCTGTGACATTAACATTTTATGTACACAGCATAAAGACATCAATTTGTCACTCTGTTTATTTCCTTAAACATCAATACAAACAAGCTTGTAGTAAAATAAATATTGCAATCTCTGACCCAGAAGTTGTTTGTTTTAAATTCGACAAACGTCAGCTAGACAGGTGCGATTAGACCTATGAACCTACTTTCTTATTTAAAGAATTAATTACATTTGACCTAATGCTAATTTTACATCTTAGACAGTTATTGTTTTTTTCAATTTTTGTTATTACTTTTAGTTACAATAGTTAGTAGTAGTTGTAGCAATAGTAGTTGTAGTAGAAGAAATAGTAATAGTAGTAGTAGACGAAGTACATATGATATAATTGTCGGTTTAAATTCTTATTTTTCTTGTTAATATAAATAACAATTAATAATAATAATAATAATAATAATAATAATAATAATAATAATGATGATGATGATGATGATACTTTTTATTACATTTTCAGACAAGGATATTTACAGGTAAAAACATGAAAGACAACTCTCCTAACTTCCATACAACCATTCATACTACATAGATCAATGCAATAAAAAGATCAAGGCAACGGACAGTGACCGATTTCATAGTTCCTACAAAATTTGCAAAATATGGAGTTGAGTAAACACGGACCCCTTGATACGCCAGAAGTGAGATCGGGTGCCTAGGAGGAGTAAGCATCCCCTGTTGACGGTCACATCCGCCGGGAATCCTTTGTCTTGATCAGGTAAACGGAGTATCCGTAGTGAAAATCAGTGTGTAAAGAACGATCTTACAACCGTTATGAAACATGTGAGACAGCATTCAACCAAATGGCAAGCCGTATTGACAAACCAGATCATTACAGATCCGACTGTAGAATTTACGAAAAGCTGTAAGCCCTGTAACATCAACTTGTTTGTCAGTAGCCTGCCTCAATTTAAAAACTGGTCATACGCTGCACAAGCTTATGAAATTATACTTCCATTGTAATTGTATACATGTATGTCACACAACTTTTAAATAAAAAAGTAATCCATCATTCTCTAGAAGTGCACTATCATTATTATTATTATTATTATTATTATTATTATTATTATTATTATTATTATTATTATTATTATTAGTAGTAGTAGTAGTAGTAGTAGTAGTAGAAGTAGTAGTAGTAATCATAGTAGTAGTAGTAGTAGTAGATAAAGTAGTAGTGGTAGCAGTAGCGGTAGTAAAAGAAATTGTAGTCAGAGAAGCAGTATCCTAGCTGTGCTAGTATTTCCATACAAAGTCATAACTTTATACATGTACTTGTTATTTTGTTATCCAATTCCGTTAAATCTAAGTGTAATTTGCAAAAGATACATATAGTATATATGTTCTTAAGCTTTCCCCCCTTCTGATCCCTGTTTTTCATGAATATTTGACAATGATGTATATCTTTATTGTTTAGTCTTTGGCGTTTTGATTGCCGTCACTAAGCTTGATATTGGAATATAGGCAGATATTGTCAAATATGTAGGCATATCATTTTCTTCTTATACCAATGTTGTTAGACCATAAGAAAACGCCAGGTGCGCAGTACCTATATTAATAAACAATAACTCTGTCGGAACAAACACCGTTAAATCATTTAGTATGATAGCAGGACGATACCTGTAATAACCGCAGTAGACTCGGCAATTTTTTCAATATTGATTGTTGCATAACTGTTTTTATAACAGGGATAGATGGATCGTGTCTGTCTTCGTTTTATAACCCGTACAATATAAAATCATATATCTGTAGTGTATGTCCTTTTACTTATTATGTTATTTTTCAGGTAATAAATAGACCAAGAGCTTGATTTAAAATAACATTGTCTTATATCTGATTTACATGCATGCATACATACATACATACATACATACATACATACATACATACATACATACAAACATGCATGCATGCATACATACATACATACATACATACATACATACATGCATACATGCATACATACATACATACATACATACATACATACATACAGTCTTAGAAACCCACTGAATTAAAGAAACCCTGTCATATGTGACCTAAATGAATGGTTCCTAAATGTTTTTTCCTATATAAATCACCTGAATTAAGAGACCACCTGTCATACGTGACCCTTTTTGCTCCTTCCCTTGGACGGTCTCTTAAAAAAGGTTTGACAGATACATACGTACGTACGTACATCCATCTATCCATCTATCTATAATGTTCCTTTATTATTCAAACACCTACTGCGACAAGGGATCTCGATTTTTA